>OY804604.1:25179265-25298538 GCA_963680895.1 Fragum sueziense
CCGGTGCAATATACCACATATCCTGAAAATATCAATATCACGTAGGACATGCCAAAGCATGGAAAATTAAGAAGACAAAACGCGGACAACTAGCATTTCCGTCTTTTTACTCACCTATCTCTAACACGTTCGTAAAAATACAATATTTGTTTGAGAATGATTTCCCTTACTGATCATTTCTACTGTCCTCATTTATCGAGATAACATGTCTAGAGTTCATGCCCCGAGACGTCTATGGCAACTCAATTATCTCTGGTCGTCAATATATTAGAGATGTGAACTGGAAGTGGCACTTCTATCGCATGTGACATTTTTGTTCAAAATATCGCTTTTGGAGAGTCTTAAAACCCCCACATGGGTAGTCTGGCAGGTCAGTCAATTATATGCATTTGATCTAGGACTAAATAAACTTCATATGAAATTTCCTCGGACAGAAATAGTCTAGGCAGGTTACGATACGATATTTGTTGATATTTTCTTCCTTCCTGCTAGTTTTGGGTTTACGAGATACACTTAGTGTATAGTACAACCCTATTTCACTCTTGACGTCGAGTTTCTCACAGGGTTCAGCCAACATTAACCATTTGTTTAACTTGCTAGTTCTACAGGGTTTTGAAAAGGTCCAAAACCCTTTCATATTTTTTTCCAATGCACTATTCACTTGACCACGGAAGCGATGTTGTGGTGCAGCATTATCTGCCAATTCTTAGAATCGCTTAACCGTACGAATTGGCAATACTATATTATATAAACATGTATAAAACATTACACAACACATTAAAACAGTGACCTACCTCTTATGAAATCTACAGCTTGTTCCAGACCATATATATCTCGATCACAGTCATCTTTGGCGAGTGTACCGAGTTTTATCGTGGGTAGGAGTTGTGGATCCTGATTGATATGATCCAGGGTAAACAACATAGTCTCTAGTGCCTGTATACCGCCCTGACTCATGATAGCCCCGCACGTGTTCTCCTCACTACGCTCGTGAACCATGTGTAGGGCTCCTATAACAACATCACCATCAATATGTACAGCCAAATCCCTTCTTGGCCACGTGTAGTTACCATAACGACCATAGAAAAATAATTGTTTTTCTTTAGCAAATGATGTCGACATCATTCCAAAAAATATCGCGATATTAACAATCCTTAATATCCTTAAATTCATTCCGTAAATCTTCATTGTCAGATAAGTGGCTTTTCAAATCCACAAAGTTTAATCTTCTGTCGTCTCGTGAAATTTATCTTCCCCGTATTTCACAATAGAACTGTCACTATTCCACAGAACCGATTTATCTTTTTAATTTGGTGATGTCAAGTTGAAATTCTCAGTTAATACAAATGAACTCAAGATATCTGGAAAATAATGGAACGTGAAATGGCGTTAGATCTGAATCAAGCTGTGTGTAATGAAGCCTGATCCGGACCCAGAATATTTTCTTTTTATAATGGAGAAGTTATAATAACAGCCCCAAAATTCGTTTTTTTATTCGCACGCTAATATGCCACAGTGATATTTTGCACATCGCAGATCAGAGTCTACGATATGCATAATTGAATATTTAGACATTTATCTCTTAATTGTACGTCATGTATCGATTTCCTTACTTTAATTTAATTTAGCTGAAAGAAATTCATGCAATCATTTTTTTAAATAAAAAAAATATCGCATTTCTATTTTGATGTTGATTTTTCTTAAAAAAGTATATCTTATTGACGAACGCATTAGACAAATTTAACGAGTAACCTTCAGAAATGGTTTGCATTTTTATTGACAAACCAAAATTGAATAATTACTGTTGGATCAAAAGAATTACTTTTTTAGCCTTGTGGTTAATTTCTTTCCAATGCTGTTTCTGACATAAGAGCATAAAGTTTTGGAAGGGTTAAAATATCCTTTGCATTCAAGCAAAATTAATTTCCCGTACTCATTTCCCTATCATTTTCATCCTCTCATTACAGTTGAAGTACTGAGAGAGTAATTACATAACGCGTTTACAGCTAAGTCCAGGGTTGGAGAAATCAAATTAGGAGGAATCATGAATCCGATAAATTGCATACTGCATAAATGCATTTTATCAAGTAAACTGTGACGTTATTTTGGACAAACAATAGTATTTTGCCAGTGTAATTATGAAGATTACCCAGCCGAAATACTGTTGTTTGTCCAAAATAACGTCACAGTTTACTTGATAAAACTGAACCCTGAACGGCAAACGTACGTTTTTACTTACGGAAAGTACGGAACTCTTTTGTGGTAAGTATGTGTAAGTAAGTAGTAGGTAGTTTTGACTTTTGTTTGCAATTTTGACGTATCTTTTCAACAACCAAAGCCACGTCCAGCGTATACAGTCCGTTAGCCAGACCCTGAGTTGAAAAATGCTATTTTGAGTACTTGAACTATCCTAGTGTTGGAAAATATGTGATAGCATTCTGAAAGCGGTAGCTTTAGATGAAAATTTACACTTTTTTCAAACCTACCCTTTAATCACCGAATCTAAAACTGGGTGCCAATAAAATTGTCATGACTTTAAAGTGACATTTCACATTTATTTCACTTTTTAAAACTATGTCTTGATGCAAAGATTGTGTATTCTAATGCGTAGAAATGCTATCAGTTTTTTGAAGTTGTTATTTATAAGCGAAAAATACGCCTTTAAAGTTGAGACAGAAATGACAAATTCTATATAAATCTGAACTGTTGTCCACAACAATTTGATTAATTTTAGCACAAAAATATTTATTTCTCGTAAACGGTTCAATATTTTGGCTTGAAATTTTCAGAATTTTCATAAGAAAACATGCTTTTTCAGATAGAATAAAAATAAAATTTATGTACAAATAATTGTGAAATGTCACTTTAAAAACAACGCAGAAAATTAAATATGGTGAGACATCTTTTTCATATGGCTACATTATCATAGTGTAGAATGTTTTCTATTGAATAAAACCATTTGAGACCGTGTTTATGGGAAAAAATGTTTTCCATTGCATTAGAAGGAATTCTTATTAATTGATAAAAGAAAATCAGACCAATTCCGTTTGTTAATGCCATATTTTCTACTTAAACTTCCTTCAGTGACATTTTTCTAACAATTATAGTAATTGGGTGACACGTGTGATATAGAGAATTATTTTGATGATTTAATTTTGCTTTTTATTCTTCTTGGTGATGGCATTAAGCGAAAAATTAAAATTACTCTATCCACCACTGAATGCATGGGCTTGGTCAATTTCTCAAAATATTCCTTCTTTCAAAGACCCCGGCAATCTTATAATTCTACCCTGCTTATGATTGGCAACAGCCATTTCACAATTAGAACTATTCTTGAAACATTTGAGACAATGTAACCCTTATCATTACCCTTAACCATTTTGTGATCCTTGATCCAGGCACGGAAATTTTGACTCTCTGTACTATCTGGAACGTTATCATGCATTTTGTGTACCTATATCCTTATCTATTATATCCTAGTGTTGGAAAATGCGTGATATCGTTCTGAAGCAGCAACTTTCTATGAACATTTACCTTTTTTTCTAATTTACCCCCAATTCACAGAATTCAAAACTTGGCTACCAATAAAATCGTCTCGGCTTTAAAAATAGAGCAGAAAAGTAAATATGTAGAGGCATCCTGATCATATGGCTACAGGTCATACTGTAGAATAGTTGTCATTAAGGGGAAATGCTCCAGTTTCCTAAATTTTTTCCCAATAATAGAATTTATTTATATTTTGTATGTTGAAATTACATGTTATTACCAATTGAAAAATAAAATAAAAATGGATGGTCAGCGATCTTGTTTGAGTTTTATAGGCATTCGTATCACACACCCCTACAGCGAAAAAGTGCACAATTTCTTGCACCTGTCCAAGGTAACTAAAATGCTAATAAAATACTGTATATTCATCGTTTAGTCCCAAAAACGGATTTAAAGTAACGTCTTACATTTAATAAGAACAGAAAACCCAAAATATGTGCACTATAAACGCGCAAATGTATAAAACAGCATGTTCACGTGTTCGGTTAGATCAACAAAGCTGGAGTGTTTTATGTCAAAATTTGCATATTTTTGGAAATATTTCAAGTTCTACATAATAAAATTTGATAAAACTCACTCATTGCATTAAGCAACATGTCATGGTAAAAAATCAAGAAGAAAATGTATAGGTCAGCGCACTTATTTGTGAATTACAGCAATTTTTATCAGGTACCCGTGAATAAAATGACGCAAAACAGTGGTAACTGCATACACACTTACGACTTTCTTGCTCTAATAATCGATTTCCATCTTGGGGAAATCAGTTTCGCATAATAAATACACTTTTACCTTCGAAAATGGTAAATTGCAATGACGTGTTATATTATTGAAAATCTGGTAGCGAAACATATTGCTGCGAAACATTTAATTTACTACAGTAAAGACCGAGTGTTCCGAAAACTGGAGCATTCCCCCTTAAATGATACCATTTTGGCACTGTTCTTATAGAAAAATCATGCCTTTTGTATTAGGGCAAGTTTAAAAAAATTGTGACCATTCACTTTTTACATGCCACGGCTTTTACAGAGAAACATATTCAACCCAATCAACGCTAAAAAGGTGTGTTATTTTGTCTATATACTGGGTACCAAATGTAAAGAAAATCGCTTCACAAATAAAAAAAGATATGTCATTAAACATGTCGAAAATGTCAGGAGTGAAACGCCTTTTGTGTGACACTTATCACTTGTACCAAGTTTTTAAGCTATGGTAAATAAAAGACAGTGACAGAATACTACAATAAACACTTGTAATTCATAAAACAACATGTGCATCATCATCTTAAAATTACCTTTTCATCTTATCTTCACTGGTTTAGGATGTGGAGCCTGTTTTATACAATAACCCTCTGAATTTTATGTCTCTGAATTTTAAATGAGTTCTCATTTTTGTCTATTCAGCTAGAAATCTACCACTCAAACTTTTGTAGGAAGCCATCAACCTTGTGGGCATTTTGCACTCTACTATTTAGTGATTCTTGGGTTACAATTTCTCATATTGTGCAATATATATGCTGTCAGGAGTGAAACGCTTTTTTGTTGTCATTTTGCATGATTGTGCAAATAATTTTAGCTAAAAAGTAGTGAACATGAATTTGAAATATAATTTGGCCACTGCTTAACCATTTAGAATAGTTTTTAGCCACGCTAATAAAGAAATCTGGATGATATTATGTAAAATTACCTGTTATTCTTAACATTTTTAAAAATGTCACACTTTGGTCACATTTTTTTAAAACCTGCCCATTAGAAGAAGCGCTCATCAAATGTTATAACAAAATCTAACAAGTTTTACTTGACTATGGTGTATTTTCTGTTTACAAGTTCATTTAAAGACCTTAATCTAGAAATATCGTAATAGGGTGACACATACGGCAAAGAGGGTTATCTTAATAAAACTAGTCTGTGTTTCATCATAGTAAAGTGAATGTATTTAGCGAAAACTTATCCTACCCACCACATCACTATAGATACACAAAGACATGTAAATGATCAAAGATCAGCGAGTCTAAATTGACGGGGGAAGAGGGAAAGAGGGATTTCGAATTATAAAAATATGTGACTCGAACTGTAATAAATCGACGAAGTACTATCTGGATACAGCTACTGAACTCACACGGCATCGAATATACCGTAACCTTTCGTCACGGCTCACGACTCGATGTCCATTTATAGTGGGTGCGTTCAGGGTTCTCCCATCGGTAGCCATCGGTGCCGTTGGTAACCATCGGTAGCCATCGGTAACCGTCGGCATACCGATGGAAATTTTGTTGGTAACCAATTGTCCCGAGAGTAGACAAGTCGGGTAGCATCGGTAGCCTCGTTTTCATTACAGTAAGATGGCGGATAACAATCCAACTACGGCGATCCTAATCATATATTTTCTTCAATAGCAAGCGAATAGCATTCTAACCGTTCTTGATAGAATTTATTGTAATAGTTGAAGCTACAGTTATTTTACAGTTAATTTTACAGTTAAGTGACATGTAACATAATTACATTACTTGATTACAATATTCAAAACTACGTAACAGATTGTATTGTATATGCTTCCGATTGGTGAGCATAAAGCTGGATGTTCTTCTGTCCGACATAGCTATTCTTCCACAACAACTTGACATGTACTTATGATATTGTACCAATCTTTCCGGGTCGAAATGAGAATCTAAATGAGAGGCTTCAAAAGCAAATTTAGTTTAATCGAACGTCAAATTCAGCAGCTTTGGCAAAAACAGATCTGACACCAGCTTGAAACCCACGTATTATAGAAAAAGAAGAAAAACCTACTACATAACCAATTCACCTCAGACATCAAATGAAATTTAGAAAAAAAGTCTAGATCATAATGGCATAATAACATTGGACAGTTCGAGCATGCATGTAATCTTTGCGTGGCACACTGCATTTGCGAAAAGAAAATGGATCACACTGTGTGTGTCAAATTAATGGTTTACTCACAAACGAAAGTTGTTTCCCATAATTGTTATTATTTTTTTAAAGGTTGATTGTACAAACGGGCATTGCCTTAAAGGTCAATTACGAGCAAACGAAATGATTTAAAAGGTTAGAAGCAAATATTTACAAACGGTAGGGTTTGCCATCAATCAAACGCTGTGTATTATTTACAAATCTAGCATCTATAGAATAATCATGGGTGGACCTTTTCTGGAGAATGGGTCTGACTGAATTGGCGCACGAAAAATTCATAAAAAACAAGTGCATGTCGTATTGCGATGCAATACAGAAGTCCCCACCGGATAACAAAAAGTCCTTTCTTATAATATATCTCCTACTTACTAGATCTATAACTGTACAAGTTTGAAGTTGGTAGCACTTAAGGTTTTGGACAATATGTCCCGAATAAAAATATAAGGGCAATGACTAAAAATGGGCGTGGCAGAGTAACGATTCTTGTACATGACACTTTTCTTTAACGAGATCTAAAAGAGTACCTAATTTGAAGTTGGTAGCACTTATGGCTTATGAGATATGGTCCAGACAAAAATGTAAGGGTGAAAACAACAAAGGGCAATAACTAAAAAGTGGGTGTGGCAGAGTGACGGTTTTTAAACTTGACACTTCTTCTCCATGAGATCTATTAGTTTACAAAGTTTGAAGTTGGTTGCACTTATGGTTTAGGATATATATTCCGGATATAAATGTAAGGGTAAAACAACAAAGGGCAATAACCAAAAAATGGGAGTGGCTGAGTAACGTTAATGGTTCTGAAACATGACAATCCTCCTGAATGAGATCTATGTACCAAGTTTGAAGTTGCTAACACATATGGTTAGATATGGTCCGGACAAAAGTGTGACCGACGGACGGACGGACGGACGGACAGACGGACGGACGGAATCGGGCAAACATATAGTCTCCCAACCGGTAACAGGTTGGGGACTAATAATTTAGGTGAACCTAGGTTTTCAAATATGAGAGGGGTGGGGTATTTTTGGTATTGACTAGCCTCGGCATGAAAGGGTGCCTCTTGCATAGATAGGATAACGTTTCAGGCAGGTATATTCAAGCCCTTTCTAACAGAGGCAGTTCACAGAACTGCTGAACTTTGAAAATCTCAAGGAAAAATCTGTACAATTATATAGACCATGGAGAACTAGAGGTATCTATTATATATATACTAATATACTAACAATGAATACACCAGCAGCTGAACGTTTTACCATATTTAAAGTTCTGGAGCAAATAAAAACTATCCGGAAAGCAGTTGTTTTTATCATGTATAAGATAAAACAATGTGTTCTAATGTCAACCAAATTTTGAAGTTGAACTGTTATTATTTCATTGTGTAAAGGGTATATATGTCGGAAGCGATCTTGAAACTATACAGTTTTAAGAATGGGCAAATGTTACGGAACTCATTTTGAGCAGTTTTAAAACTGCTTAATATAGCGTTTATATTGTTATTTTGATGTAGAACGGCGTACTCTCAATGCAGAACCCATCTTAATTACATTTCTTTTCGGAAGGGAACTTAATAAAACACAAAACAAATCATATTAGGCTGTTTTTATTTGAATACCTGTTCGGTACCGAACAACCGAAGTTCCGCGCCGAACCGAAAACCCAATCCTTACAACTTCCGTTCTACCGAAAATGATTCGTACCCTAGAAAGTTCGTACCTTAACTTTACCAGTTCGTTTACATGAACGAAAATGCATATCGTCCAATTTATAGACAATATTGTCATGACAGTGATATGGTTACTCGATTCTGATTAATTATTTGCGAAAAGGTTGCAGTAATTCCATTTTGCATCATCATTTACAGTTTTTTCAATGGACCGATTTTTTTAATATTCCTAGTTTATATTGTTTTGAACCATAATTAAATCTAATTATTTATTAAAGTTTTGTAACCTTCGAAATAAAAGTGCTTAATTTTCGTTGAAATCCATTGGGTATATCTAATTGGATATACAAATGTGAGAGAAATCTTGAGACTTTCTTGGCATTTGTCAAATATTTCCTTGTGACCACAAAATTTCAGTCAGTTTACACGGTGGAACTAATTAATTAACCATATAATGTCTGTCAGTATACACAAACAAGTTGGTGCAACTAATTCATTCATCCTATAATGTTGGTCAGTATACACGAATAAGTCGTTAGATCTAATTCACCCACCTTATAATGTTGGTAAGTATATGCAAACAAGTCGGTAGGCCTATATCTAATTCATTCACCCTATAATGTCGGTCAGTATACGCGAACAAGTCTGTACATCTAATTCATCCATCCTATAATATCAGTCAGTATACACAAACATGTCGGTAGATCCAACTCACCCACCCTATAATGTCGGTCAGTATATGCGAACAAGTAGGTTGATCAAATTCACCCATCCTATATAGGCGGGGGGCCAGTGGGGCCTACCATGCACCCCCCCCTAGACTTTTTGCCACTGGTGCCAAATTGTTCCTTAGGTCCTACTTGTTGAAAATCAGAGGTGCCCCCAAGAAAAAACTCATTCCCGCTATATGAAACAGCGCCGTTTCCATGGCAACCCTTATGCGCTTTTGAGAAAATGACAGTAGTTGAAAAAACATCAATATCTCTGCTTACAGATATAGTAGATCAGTACTTTTGGTATCAAAATGAAGCTTAGACATTGCTCTTGAATTTGGTATGTGCATATGCAAATTAGCTAATTTGCATATGCATGATTTTTAAGATTTAATTAAAAAATTTGATGAAATTTTCGTCGTTTTTTAAAATATAATACAAAAATAAGCTATTACTCACTTAGTTTGTTGGTTATAGTAACAATTTTGGTATCAAATTGAAGCCTAGACATCCCTCTTTAATATACATTAGTCAAATAAGATATTTTTTGCATGCATGATTTTTAGTGATTTTTTGAAATTTTGCCGAAAAATTTGCATATTCATGAATATTTGATATATGTAGTTCTTTAAAGCCTTATAGAAGGACTTACTTACTTTGTATATAAAGAAACTTCATTAACAAAGTAGAATTAGGCATTTTAATGTCATTTTACTGAATCAGAGTGTATAAAATCATATTTTGGGTGCGGTTTCCATGGCAACATATCTTGAAAAAAGGGATTTAAATGGTATTTTAGTAGAAAGAGCTTTTGTTCACTAAATCCTGGATGTAGACTGACAATTAATGTTTTAGATTGATGTTAAGACATCAATCTTTACATTTAGAATAGTTATGCAAATTAGCTAATTTGCATATGGATTATAATGAGGAATTAATTAGAATAATCAATTTAATTAACATCATTTTTCGCAAGTGGAGCTGGAAAATCAGATGTAGCTCTCATAGTTCTGAATATATATTAACACTATTGGTATCAAAATAAAGCCTGGACATTTCTCTTTATTTTCCAATGCAGTAATGCAAATTAGCTCATTTGCATTTGTATGATTTTAAAGATTTAATTAGTATTTTTAATGATTTTTTTGCAATTTCTATTAAGAATAAAACAGAAAAATAAGCTTTAGCTAATTAAGTTGGTGGTGTAGAGTTACAAATTGGATATCAAAATGAAGCTTAGACATTCCTCATGGTTTTCAGTGATGCAAATTAGCCTATTTGCATATGCATAATTTTTAATATCTTTTTAAATATAATTTTAGTAAAGAAATATCTCAAATTTGGGAATACATGTATTTGATACATACAGTGATTTCAAGCTGTATGGTTGGACTAAAACATTTTTATGTAACACTTCATGTTCATCACATAATTTTTCATTTTAATGCTGTTTTACAAAATCAGTTTGAGTTACAGTATGCAAGAAGGTCCATAGAAATATAATATTATCTTCCTTAAAACAGTCAAGAGGGAAGGAGAAAAAGCTTATGCTCTCCTATTCCTGGGTGCAGATTCTGTATATGGGTATTAAAATAAGGCTTAGACACCCGTCTTTATTGTTTTGATCACTTATGCAGATTAGCTTACTTGCATTAGCTATCTTGCAAATGAGTTTGAATAATGATATACAATAAAATTATCTTCTATTTGTTAATACTTATGAGATATATAGCAAATTCGACTTTGTTGAAGGACTTCATCTTGCTATATTTTGATATCAAATATTCTGGAATTAATAGTTTGTAACCCTTTTATGTTTGCGTGCCTTTCGGTCTGGCTGTATGATTTCTTGTGAAAAAGAAAGTGTTTGAAAAAAGACGAATTCTGATTAATGTGTGTTTTGCTTTGATTTACCCAAAAGAGGAGAGCATGGATGACATTGAATTATCACAATCCAGTATGCAACCTGACATGAACATCGGGTTAACGATGAAACTTAAAGTGCAAGCTAACTATCTAGTGATAGAAGGCAACTGGAGGAGTGAAGAAAGATATGAGGGGATGGGGGCTTGGGGGGCTTGGGGTGTGTGACTTCTCTCGCCTTAGTAAACAAAAATGGGATAAGAGACTATTTTCTTGTCACAAGGAAGTAATTTCAATATATACTCTCCATACAAACATGATCCATAAGTAACATAATAGACCTGAACCGAAATTCTAATAGACCTGAACCGAAATTCCATGTACATCTTATCACATTATTTTTCTTTCAATAACAAGTTACCAGTCCTTGCGACTCTCAAAGGTTCAATAAGATAAGATTGAACAGATACAGGTAGGCTAAAAAAGCATGTATTGAGTACAAAAGCATTGGTAAGAGCATTCTGGTCTTTAAGGAGAAGTGCTTTTGAGAAAATAATAACAATCTTTGCCTCTCCTACCAAAAAGGAGACAAAATATACTCAAACTACGTCAGAAGTGACATGATTAACGCAAGCGAGACCCTTCCAAGCCTAACCTAAAACGCCTGAAGCGAAATGGCACCACATTAATTATTCAGATCAGCAACATACAACCACAGGATATCTCCAATACCAGCTCAAGCGAGCTACGCAAACAGCATGGTCTCGAAGACTTAGAAACCCCTCTTGAGGGAAAGGATGATAAGATGGTATGGACATGCTAAGAGATCCAATTGGGCAATAAAACAGAGCACAACATGCAGGTCACAGATACGCGCAGATGAGGGAGGACTTAGATGAAATGGAAGCAACTGTCAGAGAGGGGTCTTATAGAAAGGAATATACCACCCATATGAAAAGAACAATTGGATTGATGTATTGATTGATTGCGGTTTAACACCACTTGAACTGCTATGGTCATATAATAGCAGCTGGAGCACCTTTGCATGAATTTCAGGTATTTCTTTCCACCAGTACTACCACAATATCGAATCGGAGCCTCAAACTGCTTTCTCACAAAGATGATTAGCACCCATTGGTGAGAGAAAAATGTCAGAATGTGAATTGGCCAAACAGGGATTCTAACTCAATACCCATGAATTTATAGACTCGGTCGTTAGCGACTGAGCTATCTCGGCTATGCAAAGTAAATGGAAGAACGGAGTGAGAACAGCCATACATGTGCAGCAAGACAGCAAGCTGGAAGGCAGCACATTGAAGTGGTAAGTGCTTCTACACCTGCAAGTTAAATACGAAACTTGGAAATGAGTGAGTGAAATTATGTGCAAAGACAAGACTGGTGCTTTTAGGAATTTTATAACATGTCAAGAGTATGACTTTTTTCAAGGAACAATGGATTATGTATACAGTTTGAGAAGTGATTCTGTGTGAAAGGAGAAGACAATCGGCTGTATGAGGCAGGAGAATTGGCACCTTTAACTTATTTTTCCATCTCGACCATCAAACTAATTCTTATAAAAGATATTAGAGATCATAGAGTATTCATAGAGTTTCATATTTTTAGAGAGAAGGGATCAATCGGCCAAGCAATGGTCTGAGTAGGACTATGATGCGACTCAGATGAATAGAAATTCCTTATCTTAAATGAAAGAAGGGATTAGGATAAAAGGTCCTAGAGAGATGACAGTGTCTGACAATGTAAAGAAACAGATTTTTCTGAGACTATTGTTAAGTTAGTAGACGATGAAGACTATGACTGTGACAATTGCTTCGTCAAAAAGTAGAATCACAGTAAAAAAAATTGAATCACAGTACCTATAAAAGATTACTACTGATCTGAAAGGACTCAATCAAGTCCTACTTGTAGGGGTTGTATTCCAAACCTGGACAAGAAATCATTAATAGTTGAAATATTGTAGCAAAAATGAAAGAGAAGACAGCATTATGAGTGTTGTAACTGAGACTGAATATGCTTTTAGTCTTAGACAGAGGATTTATTTCATAAGAGAGATACAAATTCAGATTAAGAGAGACAAGAAGTTGAAGTCTGACCAACATTTGAGAGATAGCCAGGATTACGAGGTTCATGATATTGTAATGTATCACTTTGACATCTGCACTTCATGGATTTGTGACATAAACTATTGTAGGCATCATACGGGAAAGCAATATCGGGTAATCATGTTGGAGATTTGCATGAGAAGAACACATTCAATATTCTTCTTGCGAGAAACCCTATCAAACACAGAAAAAAGACTGAAAGGTTTTATTAAGTAAATTAAAGATATTCTTTTATTGTCCCATTAATCTTTCCTTCAATAAAGAAAAAATGCACAATTTCCATTTCACAAGATGCAATACTGTTGTATCAATGCAGGACCTTGGGACAACTGTTCGGACCTGGGTTTATGACCTTGACATTCATACCATTTATTTTGGTGCTAAATGGTGATTGTTTGTGGGATGTACCTACTAAATTTAAGCCAAATAATATAAAAAGATTAATATATGAACTATTTATACTTGACTTTAGGGCTGCATGATATATTCAATATAATCAAGTCATTCAACAATTTGAATCTTAAATTCATTGTTTATCTCAGAAGTATTCACAAATTAAAGTCAATTTCATTAAAAAGGGTCAAAATTAATTGTTTAAATTCATTTGAAATATAGCTAATGCAAGTAAGCTTATATGCATACATGCTAAAAAGAAGATGGTCAGACTTAATTTTGATACCCAAATTGTAAGTCTACACCAAGAACTTGGTGAGTTATAGCTTTTTCTTTTGCTACACCTAACTGCGTTTAAATTGAAAGAAAACATGTTTCCGTGGAAACGACACCTTCTTGCATATCCAGGCTTAATGCAAAACTATTGTAAATACATTTTTGAGAATTTTCCTTTTTATAATTTTCTGAAGCCTAAGAAAGAATACAATTAGTGTGTTCTAATATTGTGTTTCAAATCTGTATAACTAAAAAGTTATTTAGAATTCAAAAAATGTTTTAAATGTTTAATTTTAAGAAACTTGTTATTTTTCCCCTCTCTAGCAAATTTTTACAAAGCATAGTTACAATAGTTTTGCACTGAGCCTTCTGTATCGTAATTCAAACTAATTCTGTAAAAAAGCCTCAAAATGCTTAATCATTTTGTTGTCATGTAGTGTTACATAAAAATATGATAAAGTCTTTCCATACAGTTTGAAAACGCTGTGTGTATTAGATATTCCCTAATTGGTGAAATATATATAAGTATTTTTTTTAAATGTGCATATGCAAATAAGCTAATTTGCATCACTGAAAACCAAGATGAATGTCTAGGCTTCATTTTGATATCCAAATTATAACTCTACACCACCAACTTAATTAGCTAAAGCTTATTTTTCTGTTTTATTCTTAATAGAAATTGCAAAAAAATCATTAAAAATACTAATTAAATCTTTAAAATCATACAAATGCAAATGAGCTAATTTGCATTACTGCATTGGAAAATAAAGAGAAATGTCCAGGCTTTATTTTGATACCAAAAGTGTTAATATATATTCAGAACTATGAGAGCTACATCTGATTTTCCAGCTCCACTTGCGAAAAATGATGTTAATTAAATTGATTATTCTTATTAATTCCTCATTATAATCCATATGCAAATTAGCTAATTTGCATAACTATTCTAAAAAGTAAAGATGGATGTCTAAACATCAATCTAAAACATTAATTGTCAGTCTACATCCAGGACTTAGTGAACAAAAGCTCTTTCTCCTAAAATACCATTTAAATCCCTTTTTTCAAGATATGTTGCCATGGAAACCGAACCCAAAATATGATTTAATACACTCTGATTCAGTAAAATGACATTAAAATGCCTAATTCTACTTTGTTAATGATTTTTTTTGTATACAAAGTAAGTAAGTCCTTCTATAAGGCTTGAAAGAACTACATATATCAAATATTCATGAATATGCGAATTTTTCGGCAAAATTTCAAAAAATCACTAAAAATCATGCATGCAAAAAATATCTTATTTGACTAATGTATATTAAAGAGGGATGTCTAGGCTTCAATTTGATACCAAAATTGTTACTATAACAAACAAACTAAGTGAGTAATAGCTTATTTCTGTATCATATTTTAAAAAAACGACGAAAATTTCATCAAATTTTTTAATTAAATCTTAAAAATCATGCATATGCAAATTAGCTAATTTGCATATGCACATACCAAATTCAAGAGCAATGTCTAAGCTTCATTTTGATACCAAAAGTGCTGATCTACTATATCTGTAAGCAGAGATATTGATGTTTTTTCAACTACTGTCATTTTCTCAAAAGCGCATAAGGGTTGCCATGGAAACGGCGCTGTTTCTTATAGCGGGAATGAGTTTTTTCTTGGGGGCACCTCTGATTTTCAACAAGTAGGACCTAAGGAACAATTTGGCACCAGTGGCAAAAATTCTAGGGGGGGGGGGTGCATGGTAGGCCCCACTGGCCCCCCCGCCTAATAATGTCGGTCAGTATACGCGAACAAGTAGGTTGATTGAATTAACCCACCCTATAATGTCGGTCAGTATACACGAACAAGTAGGTTGATCAAATTCACACACCCTACAATGTCGGTCTGTATATGCGAACAAGTAGGTTGATCAAATTCACCCACCCTACACTGTCGGTCAGTATATGCGAACAAGTAGGTTGATCAAATTCACCCACCCTATAATGTCGGTAAGTATACGCGAACAAGTAGGTTGATCAAATTCACCCACCCTATGATGTCGGTCAGTATATGCGAACAAGTAGGTTGATCAAATTCACCCACCCTATAATGTCGGTCAGTATACGCGAACAAGTAGGTTGATCAAGTTCACCCACCCTATAATGTCGGTCAGTATACACGAACAAGTAGGTTTATCGAATTCACCCACCCTATGATGTCGGTCAGTATACGCGAACAAGTAGGTTGATCAAATTCACACACCCTAAAATGTCGGTCAGTATATGCGAACAAGTAGATTGATCGAATTCACCCACCCTATAATGTCCGTCAGTATACACGAACAAGTAGGTTCATCAAATTCACCCACCCTATAATGTCGGTCAGTATACGCGAACAAGTAGGTTGATCAAATTCACCCACCCTATAATGTCGGTCAGTATACGCGAACAAGTAGGTTGATCAAATTCATCCACCCTATGATGTCGGTCAGTATACGCGAACAAGTAGGTTGATCAAATTCACCCACCCTATAATGTCGGTCAGTATACGCGAACAAGTAGGTTGATAAAATTCACCCACCCTATAATGTCGGTCAGTATACGCGAACAAGTAGGTTGATCAAATTCACCCACCCTATAATGTCGGTCAGTATACGCAAACAAGTAGATTGATCGAATTCACCCACCCTATAATGTCGGTCAGTATACGCGAAAAAATAGGTTCATCAAATTCACCCACCCTATAATGTCGGTCAGTATACGCGAACAAGTAGGTTGATCAAATTCACCCACCCTATAATGTCGGTCAGTATACACGAACAAGTAGGTTCATCAAATTCACCCACCCTATAATGTCGGTCAGTATACGCGAACAAGTAGATTGATCAAATTCACCCACCCTATAATGTCGGTCAGTATACGCGAACAAGAAGGTTGATCATTTTTTACCCACCCTATAATGTCGGTCAGTATACCCGAACAAGTAGGTTGATCAAATCCCCCCACCCTATAATGTCGGTCAGTATACGCAAACAAGTAGGTCGATTCAATTCACCAAACCTATAATGTGGGTCAGTATATGCGAACAAGTAGGTTGATCAAATTCACCCACCCTATAATGTCGGTCAGTATACGCGAACAAGTAGGTTGATCAAGTTCACCCACCCTATAATGTCGGTCAGTATACGCGAACAAATAGGTTGATCAAATTCACCCACCCTATAATGTCGGTCAATATACGCAAACATGTAGGTTGATTCAATTCACCCACCCTATAATGTCGGTCAGGATAAGCTAACAAGTAGGTTGATCGAATTCACCCACCCTATAATGTATGGCGTACCAAATGGGTCAAAAGTCTATTTAGAGCGTGCATGTATAAAATATACGCGTCGACGCGTAAATTTTATGCGTCGACGCGTATATTTACGCGTCGACGCATAAAATTTACGCGAGCAGTTGAAAATTTATGCGTCGACGCGTAAATTTTCAACTGCTCGCGTAAATATACGCGTCGATGCGTATTTTATCTATTAACCAATAAGATCCTTCGTTTCATCCACCAATTTTATGGTATGAAGGGAAAGGTTTCTTACCGCCTCTCCCATTGGCCAGCCTCGGTTTCACATTTTTTACTCCTGCTCGCGTAAAATTTACGCGTCGACGCATAATTTTTCAACTGCTCGCGTAAATTTTATGCGTCGACGCGTATATTTACGCGTTGACGCATAAAATTTACGCGAGCAGTTGAAAATATATGCGTCGACACGTATTTTTTTATGCGTGCACGCTCTATATAGACTTTTGACCCATTTAGTACGTCATAATAATGTAGGTCAGTATACGCAAACAAGTATGGCGCGCGAAAAAGGTCTAAAGTCAATATAGCGCTAGACCTATAATTAAAATAGGGGTAGACCGCTAAAAATAGCGGTCTACCCTTATATTATTATCGGTCTACCGATAAAAATATCGGTCTACCCATAAAATAAGGCTAGACCGCTATTTCAATTAACGGTCTAGCGATAAAATTACCGGTAGACCGCTATTTTATCGGTAGACCCCTATTTTTTTCGATAGCCAATCACAGAGCTTGTACTATACCCCGCAGCAAATATCACTCATTTCCGGTGTGTTGAGGATGTAACGAGCCATTTGATTGGCTAATGAGATTTCGAGCAGAAGGGTCAAAATTATTATCGGTCTACCGGTAATTTATCGCTAGACCGTTAATTGAAATAGCGGTCTACCCTTATTTTATGGGTAGACCGATATTTTTATCGGTTGAACGATAAAATATAAGGGTAGACCGCTACTTTTAGCGGTCTACCCCTATTTTGATTATAGGTCTAGCGCTATATCGACTTTAGACCCTTTTCGCGCGCCATAAACAAGTAGGTTGATCAAATTCACCCACCCTATAATGTCGGTAGTATATGTGAACAAGTAGGCTGATCATTTTTCACCCACCCTATAATGTCGGTCAGTATACACAAACAAGTAGGTTGATCAAATTCACCCACCCTATAATATCGGTCAGTATATACGAACAAGTAGGTTGATCAAATTCACCCACCCTATAATGTCGGTCAGTATATACGAACAAGTAGGTTGATCAAATTCACCCACCCTATAATGTCGGTCAGTATACGTGAACAAGTAGGTTGATCAAATTCACCCACCCTATAATGTCGGTCAGTATACGCGAACAAGTAGGTTGATCAAGTTCACCCACCCTATAATGTCGGACAGTATACGCGAACAAGTAGGTTGATCAAATTCACCCACCCTATAATGTCGGGCAGTATACGCAAACAAGTAGGTTGATTCAATTCACCCACCCTATAATGTCGGTCAGTATACACGAACAAGTAGGTTGATCAAATTCACCCACCCTATAATGTCGGTCAGTATAAGCTAACAAGTAGGTTGATCGAATTCACCCACCCTATAATGTAGGTCGGTATACGCAAACAAGTAGGTTGATCAAATTCACCCACCCTAAAATGTCGGTCAGTATAAGCTAACAAGTAGGTTGATCGAATTCACCCACCCTATAATGTAGGTCAGTATACGCAAACAAGTAGGTTGATCAAATTCACCCCACCCTATAATGTCGGTCAGTATATGTGAACAAGTAGGTTGATCAAATTCACCCACCCTATAATATCGATCAGTATACACGAACAAGTAGGTTGATCAAATTCACCCACTCAATAATGTTGGTCAGTGTACACGAACAAGTAGGTTGATCAAATTCACCCATCCTATAATGTCGGTCAGTATACGCGAACAAGTAGGCTGATCAAATTCATCCACCGTATAATGTCAGTCAGGTTATGCAGACAACTCGGTGGACAAATTCATATTACCTTATAATGTCGGTTAGTATAGGCAAACAAATAGGCCTAGCTAGATCTTGGGTACCCGTAGATCTGGGCCCAGTGGCGGATCCAGGGTTTCTGTCAAGGGGGTTCGAACGTAGGCCTACAAATGGGCAGGGGATTTGTTTTCCCATTATTACTCAAATTTTAATGAATTTCTACATGAAAATGAAAAAAAAGGTTCGTTTGAGCCCCCCACCACAAAACCCACTTTGGATCCGCCACTGGGACCTACATAATTTCGTCTGAATTTTTGTTCTCCTAACCTGCTCATATTTATAGTTTTCAATGTAGGCTAAAGTGTTTTAAATAAAATAGATCTAGATCTATCAAAAGTTTGTAACAATTTTTTTGTACGGACAATTTTAAGTAAACAAAAAATGTCTTTTGAGAGAAATTCTCATCGTGAGAAATAAAGAAAATACCCATGGTCTCAAGTAATTCCTACATTTTCCACGATGTTTAACTTTTTCCGAGACATCTCATCAACAAACAATCCTGACTTGGAGATCATTGTCTAGCAACGAAACGCCAGGTAGATAGATAATCAGGTCCGCAATAAAATCTCGGCTTACGAGACTCCACGTTATTTCGCGGAGTTTCCAATCTCTGTTGTTATAATTATGTCTTTGTCAGAAGTGAATCGATCAAAAATCGAAATTTCCTCGTAAAAAGTCCTTTCAGGTCGTTTTTTTTTATTTGAATATCAATAATTCAGTGAAAATAAACAGTCTGAATGGTTCTGCATAACATACAGAACTCATGCATAAGCAGTTTTAAAACTGCATGAGCAGTTTCGAAACTGCTCATCCAGTTTTGAAACTGAGTAAAGTTCCGTATACGCAGTTTTAAAACTGTTCAAGTTCTAAAACGGTTCACAACATATATACTAG
Source organism: Fragum sueziense (assembly GCA_963680895.1). NCBI lineage: Eukaryota > Metazoa > Mollusca > Bivalvia > Cardiida > Cardiidae > Fragum > Fragum sueziense. Next base: position 25,199,025 of record OY804604.1, read on the forward strand.
GGTGAAAAATATAGAAAACTACCGATTTCAGAATGTTAGATCACATATTTTCTTTAAGTAGACATGTCATGCTACCCCAAAACACCCATGAACCTTTTGACCTCGGATGGTACCAACCCTCTGGCACACGGACTGGCTCACAGTGGTTCTGTTTTGTGTGCAATGTGCGTGCCCGAGGCGTTCAACTAATGACAGGACGTAGCAAAGAAACACACGACCAATGTTGTGCCCTGTGCGGATATTGTGCAGCTGATAGAGGCAAGGCGATCGATATTAAGAGTTGTTTTACGGACCTCGAATAAAATATCTAAAAGTAAATTACCTTTTCTTAAATGTATCTTTTCTAGATAAACAACTGACATAAATTGTCACAATACAAGTCAAATTATTTACGTCAACAAGCTACTCACATTAGTTCACATTTCTGTCTCAAATTTCAAATTCTTATTTTCCGATAATAAGCAAAAACTTTAAAAACAAGAGGCCTAAGAGGGCTTGAAACGCTCCACTGGCTAGAGTAAAAGAATTATCTCATGATTTCTTGTAAGCCTCGCACTGCCAGATCTTGAATTAGCCTATTGAATTATCTAAAGAATTAGTTCGTGGTTTGTCCAATTCTGATAAGCCCTGTCATGCTACACCCACATTACAGACCAATCACAATTTCACTTACAATGTAAGTATAGGACAACCAAGTAAAAGGATGGGTTGCAACAAGTGAATTTTAAAAAATAAAGTCATTTTTATAATATCCTAGTCACGGTACGGAAACTACAGAGACAGATTTTGATTTCCGGTTCCGGTAATGGCGGAATAAACAAAACAGACTAAGGTTGAAAAATAGTATATTCGTAAGTTCCTACGGCGTAGATATTGAATTTGAGTCGGTAAAGTTGCAGCGGAGCTTCTAATCCATCTGAATTGATATCGATTGTCTCCCAAAAACTGAACTATTTGGACTTTGTGAGGACCGAAAATTACAGAAGCATTGTGTATTCAGCCATAACGATTGATTTTTCGTTCCGCTTGACCTAACATTAAAGGGACATTCTCTGTATAATGAGCAAAGAGCAGACACCATTGAAGTCCGAAAATAGTAAAAAGAGACTGCTTACTTCTCCTATAGATTTAACTGACACGAAGAAAAGCAAACCAGTAATGGCTGAATCTGAATCCATGGAAGCGCAAACATCAGTTAATGCAACTAACTCACCACATGAAAGTACTGCAAACATAACATTGACTGACGAGTGCGTTGCACAAATTACAGACGTTGTTTCTGGTAGCCTCCAGAAACAAATTTCTTACATGGTGTCCTCAATCGTGGAAGGCGTGCTGAAAGGCCTACATGAAAGGATTTCGTCTCTGGAACTCGAGAATAGTGATCTCAAAAAGCGCGTCACAACCTTGGAGGAACGGCTGGACAAATCAGAACAATATAGCCGCAGAAATTGTCTGCGTATATCAGGCATTCGGGAAACACATGACGAAAATCTTGATGTGAAAATAATTGCTCTATCAGATGCTATAGACGCAGATCTGAAACTGGAGGAAGTGGATAGGGTACATAGACTAGGTAATCCGAAAACGGAAGGTCATAAACCTCGGGATATCATAGTGAAGCTGGTGAGCTACAGATCCAGACAAAAATTGATGACGAACAAGCAAAAACTGAAAAGCAATGGCTATGTCAATGTTTATCTAAATGAGGATCTCACACGCACCAGGGACAAACTGTATTTTATTTGTAGGAAAATGCTCAAGGATAAAGTAATATCTGGCACTTGGGTTAAGGATGGTGTAATTCTTGTGAAAGACTTGGATTCGAAAGTACTCAGAATTGAAACGCCCGATCAACTAAATGAACTCAAAAAGAAATATAATTATGATCATAGTGAAAGCAGCGAATGATCGCGGACTGATCTCCTATAAACAAATAAGACGACGATTTAGATTTGGTGCTAAATTCTCGGTCTCCTGATTACCCTAGCTGATTTACCCTTTCCCAAACGGCAAATTTCAGACTATCCAAATTCGAAAGCTGTCACAGACGACAAATGGATGTATGACAAGATATCACTTATGTAAAATATTATACTTAACGCATAAAGTCTCGAGGCAAAAGTAGAAAATATCGTTAACAGCATTTTCTCCCATTGTCTAAACATTTTCCGAAATTTCTCTAAACATTTTCTACTAAGGACATCAAAACTTTATGTTACGTTTGGGAAAGGTTTGGATAAATTGTTAATGGACGTGTACCTTTAAACAAAACAGCTATTTACATTGTTCATAAGGTGGTCTCCTACACATATATTAACCTTTGTAAACACAAGGTTGTAATATATGTGCATAACATCACTTTCACTGGTACCTGCTAGCCCATGCCAAATCGCGAATTTCTTTGATTCTTTGTGAAATACTATTCATTGCTTTGAATTTTTTCTACTATTTTATTGTGTTATTTTTCTTTGTAATATCCCACTCAAGATGTAGACTATGCATGTTTGTTTTCTGACTTGTTTCTTTTAGGACAGCGGTAACCATTTTAAATGTCACAAAAAATATTTTGCATAAATTTATTTTCGGACAAGCAAATGTACTTCGTCGGTGTAGCTCTAAAGCCTCGTAACTGCGGCTTGATTCAAGCTGTAGTGGCCAGGCATTATAACATCACCGATGATCTACCAATCCATACATGAAAACCCAGTCTTTTTAGCACAAAATTCCATACCTAATCATTATAATAAGAATAACATGGGCCTACCTCAACCGACAATTGTTTTGGAACGTTTTATTATTATTTCATCGCATAATATTTGCAGAAAACAAGAATTCATGCTAATGTCATTGTTGTGCAGTATAGCCGAAAATACTTTGGGACAAAAGGAGTGAACGCTGGTCACCAGCATTTTCTTCTTTTGTCACGAAGTTATACTAAATTCTCCAGCGGAGTTCTATGGTATTGACACCAAAACAGAGTTTGTTTTGTTTGGTAAAGGTTTAACGTTGGCTCAGTTATTTTCCTTTTGTTGCATAAACCGATTGTCTCCCTTTACAGCCTGGGCAAGGTGTACCTTGACGAAAGTAAAATACTTTTCATTATATTATGCCATGTTGCCTAATTAATGGTGATATATTCTATTTGTTCCGATCACAAGATACTTGTGATTATTGGTTTGAAATTTAGATGAGAATAAATGAATCGGTGGTTTTGCTGCGAGACCTCGTATCTACAGCTTGATAAAATCTGTGGATGCGGGGTTCCGCTACAACACTGACGATTTTAGTATATGAGTAGGCCTATCATCAACAGTACTCATAATCGATTTGTTAACTCCCTTACTTATACATGTACATCACGTGTTATTATCAAGTACGGTCTTCTACGATTATTTATGACCCATGGTTCGAGTGTTAGTTTAGATCTTATCGTTTTCGATTATTTCACATTTTGATTAGCAAAAGTAAGGCACTAGTAAACAGATCTTAAAACTACATTCTAACTTTTTGCCAAGTTAAAAACTTCACATAGATGTCATCCTGTACAGTCTGGAAAATATTGTTTGAACAGGATGAAAGCTTAAGAACTTAATTTCCTCCATTCTAAACAAACTAGCTCCCGCTTATCAATTTCACACCTGTTAATGGTAACGCTGCACTCACTACGTTTTATTTGTACATAAAGTCGACGGTTTGGTGCAGAACTGGCGTAAGTGCGTACGAAATGTTCTCACTTACGACAGCCTTGCACTGATCCCTACAACTTTAAGCTGTATTATTATTCAATACTATTTTCAAACCGCACTTCGCTTATTTTAATCATAAATACCTATGATATTACCATCTTTTTATCACTCATCAAGTTTGTTTCATGTTTTTCTCATGTTTTCTTTATTTCATTGTTTTCTTATAAATTTTATTAGAAACTTTGTTGTCAGCTGGAAGATATTGAACTGGTATGCTAGTCACAAGCTTCAATATTTGAAATTCCCGATACTCACGCGTCAAACAGTTTGTTATGTATTTTACCCACCATAGGTATTGAAATTTGCGCTTGGCGCGCGACTATCGGTATATTTCACCTAAAAACTCATGGCTGCTATAAACGTATACATTTCATTGTCAATGTAATGGGAATTTTATTTAACTATTGTTACTTTATCCTCAAATCGGGAAAATTACTACTAAAATGTACAGCAAATGGACTGCTTTCTTACATGGTTGGCTCATTCACACATTTTGTATTGCATATTCTACTGTTATTATCAGGAGATATAGAGACTAACCCCGGTCCGGATCGTGAACCTGCATCCCCAACAATTTTAAACAGTATTTCCATCGTTCATTTGAATATTCGCAGTATACGCAATAAGTTAGATTTTATCTCAAATTCTTTATCAGATTTCGATATTATGTGTTTTACAGAGTGTCATTTAGATAATAACGTACCTGACGCAGACTTGACTGTGGACACACACGACGGAGTAATGTATAGACAGGACCTTACCGCACATTCTGGTGGTCTTATAACATATGTTTCTAATTGTCTTTATTCTAAGAGGAGACTTGACTTGGAATCATGTTCCGTCCATTCCATCTGGGTCGAGGTTACATATAAAGCAACATCCTTCCTACTTTGCAATATTTATAGATCACCAAACTCGCCAGTCGTCTTCTGGGACAATTTTAACACGTCGCTTGAAAGGGCCTTCGAGTCAAATAAAAGTATTATTATTGTGGGAGACTTAAATCAAGACCTGTTGAATCCGAACGAAAGACATCTAACTAGTTCAATATCTCTTAATAACCTAACTAACGTGATCACAAGACCGACCCGAGTGACAGCACATACTGCGACCTTAATAGACCCGATTTTGGTTTCAGATACTATTAATGTAATCCAGTCAGACACCATTGACATCAATAACGACATCAGTGATCATAAAGCTACTACTGTAATGATAAAGTTCAATAATTTATCATCGACGTGCACAAAAAGAAAAGTCTGGTATTACGACCGTGCTGATTTTGTAGAGCTTAACAGATTGATAGAGGCAGAAAATTGGGACTTCATCGATTTATTGTCGGTTAATGACGGATGTGATAGATTTACATGTAGGTTACAAGAAATGATGTCCCAATGTATTCCTTCTAAAGAAGTCACCATTAGACCCAACGACAGACCATGGTACGACTCTGAAATACGACGCCTCAGTAGACAACGAGACAGACAAAAGAAGATTGTGACTAAACATGGACGGAGATCAGACTGGGACAGATACAAGACAATTCGAAATCGGGTTAACAATTTGAAAAAAGTAGCAAAACAAAGGTATTTTAGCAATTTGGATGAATGTCTGTCCGACTTTCGATTTCAAAATCCTGGAAAGTACTGGAAGCATATCAAAACACTGATTAACATGAATAAAAAGTCCGAAAAAATACCAATTTTAAAAAGTACTGTCAACGATTTAGAGACTATTCACTACACGGATGACGAAAAAGCAGAATGTCTAAATTCCTTCTTTTCCTCCATTTCAAATGTTGACGATTCGCATGTATCCTTACCACGTTTTGATCTAAAAACTGATAGCAGTCTAAACAACATAAATATATCTGCCAACGAAATCGAAAACTTAATTAATACCCTTAATATTAACAAAGCTGTAGGTCCAGATCATATAAGCCACAGGCTCCTGAAAAATACAAAACTAAGTATAGCTACACCGTTATCTAAACTTTTTAATAAATCGCTTAACGAACATGTCTTTCCCACAAAATGGAAAGAATCAATAGTCAATCCGCTATTCAAAAAGGGTGACAAATCTTGCGCATCTAACTATCGTCCAATTTCCCTTCTAAGTTGTATCGGAAAGCTTATGGAGAGGTGTGTCTATAAACACGTGTACAATTATTTTCATTCCAATAGCTTAATATACAGAAACCAATCAGGGTTTTTATCCGGTCATTCTACTGTCCATCAATTGCTCGAGATATATCACCAAATTGTTTCGTCTTTAGATTCAAAGCAAAATTTGTGTATGGTATTTTGTGATATATCAAAGGCTTTTGATAGAGTCTGGCACAAAGGACTTCTGTTTAAACTAAAACAACTAGGTATACAAGGCCCCCTGCTTGAATGGTTTAGAGACTACTTGACGGGTCGGCAACAGTCAGTTATAGTCAACTCGTCAAGGTCAAGTCTAAGGTCAATAAATGCGGGCGTTCCTCAAGGCTCAGTTCTCGGTCCATTGCTCTTTCTCGTTTACGTAAACGACATTTCTGAGAACCTCATAAGCATTTCGCGATTATTCGCTGATGACACATCTTTGGCATGTTCTGCGACTCATATAGCCGATATTGAAGGTATTTTAAACCATGATTTAGTTATCATATCTCAATGGGCCAAGCAATGGCTTGTAACATTTAACCCATCTAAAACCGTTGCTATGAATTTTTCAAATAAAGATAATATTCAACATCCCAACCTTTATTTCGACAACGTAAAACTAAACTTTGTTGAAAGCCACAAACATTTAGGCTTAACTCTAAGCAGCAATGGTAAGTGGCACGAACATATTAAAAACTTGTTTAATTCTGCTTCAAAACTATTAGGAATGATGAGATGTCTAAAATTTAGACTAAAAAGAGACTCCTTAAATCAAATTTATATATCGTTCCTACGGCCAGTGTTAGAATATGCATCTGTAATTTGGGATAATTGCACTGTTCATGAAAAAGAAACCCTCGAAAAACTCCAAATTGAGGCTGCCAGAATTGTAACAGGACTTACGAGATCGACATCTTTAAACAATATTTATAACGAAATTGGATGGCTTACTTTGAATAATAGACGAAAATACCAAAAGCTCATATTGATTTTTAAGATTCTAAATGGTTTAACTCCTACTTATCTTCAAGATATTTTTCCTGGACATGTTCATAATAGAACTCTATACAGATTACGCAACGCAGACCATATAGATTTAATAGCTTGCCGAACCCAACTTTTTGCCTCTTCTTTCATTCCATCTGCAGTTACTCTATGGAATGATTTACCAGCAGACATAAAATCAATACAATCTCTTTCTTTGTTCAAATCGCGTATCTTACAAATGTATTCCGTTCCAAGTGTTCCCAAGCATTTTCATGTAGGTGAGAGAAAGTTATCAATCTTTCACACCCGGATAAGGAATAAATGTAGCGACTTACAAAATGATTTATTTCGTAATCATATCTCTCCAGATTCAAATTGCAACTGTGGACACACCATTGAAGACGCTGAGCATTTCTTTTTTCGATGCCCTTTGTATATTAACTCGAGATTACGACTTTTCCATTCGCTGTACAGATTCCATCCATTGAATGAAAAACTGTTACTCTTTGGGTCCGAAACTCTCGCATTTGACGAAAATTCTTTTATCTTTAAAACAGTTCAAAATTATATAAAAGAAACAAACAGATTTGGATAATTCTATTCGCAGTCCCATAAACGTTCAGCAAACCCTTCTCATCTCTCAGCTGACAACAAATACATCTATTCTTCTAAAAGATAGATTAACACATATTCAATACCATCTGCAATTCTGTTCTATTGCCGGAATATTATTGTCACGTATTACCACAAAGTAAAAAGTTGTAAGTAAGTATTCATTTATGTATAGTAGCTGAACTGTACGCACACTAGTGTGTACAGTTCAGCAAGTATACAATATGTGAAAACTAGTGACTCTAGACCAGGTTTGTTATAAGGGAATGGCCGTATCTAAGTTGTCAGAACTTGTGGCCAGACCCCTTTGCCAACTGTTGATTTTTCACTTGTAAACATTTACACATGTATGTACGCTTGATGGCAATAAAATATGTTTAAACTAAACTACAGAGACAGAGTCAATGGCTCTGTCACTTAAACCCTCTGGGGCGCTTCCGGCCATGTGTGGCTCTGTCTCCGGGATCAAGATTTTTTGACAAAAATAGGTGAGTGTTCAACTTTGTCGTTCAATAACTTTCTTTTGGTGCTGCCACGCCCACATTTATGGACCAATCAAAATTTCACGGACAATTCAGTAAAGAGTCACACAAGGTACATTTCTGGCAGGTTTGATCAAAATTGTCCCAATGGTTGATTTTTTAAAGAATTATTTAGTGATTTCTGATGTCTGATAAGCCCCACCCTGCCACACCCACATTTATAGACCAATCAAAATTCTTTCAACAATTTAAGTAAAGGGTCACCCAAGAAACATTCTTGCAAAGTTTGGTTAAAATTGGCTCACTGGTTTGAGAGGAGAAGATTTTTAAAGAAAAAGTTAACGGACAGACTCACGGACGGACGGACGGATGGACTGACGCACGACGGACACAACGCCATGACAATTACTCGCTGGCCTTCGGCCAATGGCGCTAAAACTGATAGCATTTACACGCATTAGAATAACCAATCCTAGCGTCATACATGTACTTAATAAAATGAAAATGTAATGATATGTCCCTTTAAGCGAAACAGAGCTGTGGTTGATAGTGTGATTATTTTTCCAATTAATTTATTTTTGATACTTGTATTTTTATGTTTAGATTTAATGCACTAATCCTTTCCTAGTTGGCAAGATATTTAGAGTTCCAATATCGTTCCAGTTCAAAATTTGTTTTGAAGACTACAAAATTCGTGTTAAAGGGACATTTCATTCCAATTTCATTTTTTTAAAGTATGTCTTGATGCCAAGATTGGTTATTCTAATGAGTATAAATACTATTAGTTTTTTTAAGTTGTTGCCAATAAGCGAGAAACACGCATTTAAAGTTGAGACATAATCGATAAATTGCATATAAATCCGAACTGTTGTCCACAATTATTTGTTCAATTTTAACGCAAAAATATAAATTTCTCGTAAACGGCGCAACATTTTGGCTTGAAATTTTCAGAATTTTCATAAGGAAATATGCTCTTTCAGATAAAGGTAAATGTAAAATTTACGACAAAAAATTCTGAAATGTCACTTTAAAGAATATACATTTGAGTACAACATAGAACAGAAAGTAATGAGGCAGAAAGGAAAATGCTTCAATATTGTCTTAAAATTACTATAACCGGGACGTCAAAACCAGATCAAGTGTGTAATATAAAAAAAAAAAAAAAAAAAAAAAAAAAAAAAAAAAAAAAACATTAACATAAGATAATAATAATGATATCAGTAATACTTAATAGTATTTTCCTCTGACCAATAAAACAAGAGCCGTCATAGACGGATTATGATCCCCGAATAAGTGTTTGTCACAAAAAAAAACTATCATACATTAAGCCCCCTTTTCCCATGACAGATGTTTTGTACACACATTATTTATGGAATATGGTCTAGAACATCTCATTTATCACAGAAGTACAAAATTTCATTAAATTCTGCCCATTAGATGAAGAGAAATTAGAGAAAAAATAAATTTTACATTAAGGCCCTTTATCCATGACGCAGTCTCAAATTAAGAAACGGAGAAAAGGTCCCTAGTGATTATCATAAGGAGTTCACATGTGAAGTTTCATTGAATTTGGTCCAAGGGTTGCTGAGATCTGGCTGTGGACGGACGGACACACGGACGGACGGACAGACGGACGGACGGACGGACAGCGTGGCGACTATATGCTCACCCGATTTTTTTCGGGGAGCATAATAAACGTTTACCACATTCTTAAAACTATTAAAAATCGTCACAGGTTGTACGTGCCATAAATACGCGTTTAAATGAGAGTGGTATGGCGTCAACGTTAAATTCGTTCTTGCGTGCAATCCAATTTGACGTTTACGATTCATGGCTGAAATTTGAAACATGAATAGCAACAACAGTTTTTCTCGACAAGAGAAATTGTTTACGTAGGTAAAATAAGCAAAGGTTATGGTCCTGACGTCGTGACGTTAGACGTTTACGATCGCTTTTCTGGTAACTGTCAGTTGTTCCGTTCGTTTTAAGACGTTATCTCAAGCAATATTTTGTCAAACGATGTACACCAAAGTCAGCAGTAATTGCGGGTTGAGATGTTTCATTCGTAATCATCACAATTGCTACCGGACGACGTCTTTGAATCAATCGCAAAATGATATAAAGGATTAAATCCAATCGAAAATCATTGCCTTTTGTCGAGTCGACGTGCATCTACACAAATCAAAAGAGTTTTATGTAAAGTTTGGGCATTTAAAGGTTTGCACGTGAGAAACGTGTAAACGTCTATTTTGGCGTTATCTCACAGTTAAGACATGTTCTAACGTAAACAAAACAGTCAATAACAAGATACACTTCCCTGTAATAATCAGTAAAAACTTTGACTCTGTAACATATAAAATAAATAAGAGAAATAACAAAATATAGTTGTTGAGTTTCTTCTTTCCTCTAGTATAATTTCACTAGTAAGTTTCTACATATTTCATGGGTTATTTGATCAACTTTAAAACATGTAACACACACTCGTCATTCTTTTGAAATATCTTATTATGTGATCCAAAATCCACTATCATTATGCATACTCAGACAGTCCTATGTAATTACCAAAATAACTACTACTAGAAAGATAATAGATGTTAACATGCAACATTATGTCATATTCACTTCTTACGGTATCACGATAATACGAAAATTAATTTATTTTAGACTCAAGTACGCGAATATAACCGTCCATTAGAACACCATCATTACACTTACTGATACCACGTAACACGGTTTTACTGTAGTAACATCCTACAGCTACTGGAAACGACGTGATTACGACTAGCAAATTCCGTGGGAATTCCAATAAAAAGTTAGGGGTCCTGCAGTGTTTCATTAGCTTTCAAAGGAATATATCGTGTTTTTACATGCAATCGTCTTATTAAGCTATTTCACAATCGTAAATAAGAACTTCAAATCACGTTAGTCGAATAAATATCCGCATTCAGTGAACAATATAATGCCATTTCTCATTTCAAACTGACTAAACATTGGACTTGTTCAGTTTAAAGACCGGTTTGCCGACTTCAAAGTATATATAATAGCAAAGAACGTATATTTCATACTGTATGAGTATATTACAGGGGAAGGAGAAAATGTCGATCCGCAGTATTTTCTTCTTTTATGTCGATGTTTTAAACTATACTCTTTCAAGATCGTCAACCCCTTGACTTGTCGCGTAAATGGTAAATGTTGAAATGGATTAAATAAATCATTGGTACGTTAGTCTCTGATCATCCTGGGTGATCGAAAAAATAGAAGGTTGGCTTGTAATTCTTACCACCTTGTACGACTAGGCAATAAAATTTGCCATTTCTTTCTGGATTTGCATGCCATAATACACCAAGGAAATGTCATGACGGTACAAAAAAGTAGTTCAATGTGTCATAGAAAAACATCTCCTAGCAGTGCACCTGTGGTCTGACAATCTACTGAACCATATTTCATGCACTTGTCTATTGTACATACACAGACCCAATACAACAAAATGAGGGAATCCATTTTGGGCGGAATTTATATTGTGCCCCACTTTCCGTTGTATTATCGAATCGGTTATACCACGGTGGATAACACGCTGTGCATTTGGGAAACGTTCAAACCGAGAAATCGTCCGCTTTAAATATGTTTTTTGTTACTTTTTTTTCAGCTTATATTCTACAGATTTTGACGAGATAAAACGCAATGTGCGCGCCTTTTAGAGGCTAACTCGCTTTGCACCGAATCACACGGTTTCTTCAAACATTTAAACGAAAACACACAAACAAATCAGTCTGTAAAGCATGTTGGGTACAATTCTTCAAGGCCATGTTCCTTTTTTAGATTTCTACTTCAGCAGACATTTCAAAGGATGAGCTATTAAAAGATACTTATCCAATGGGGAGAATCACGTGATTGACAATAGTATCGAACACGAAAAAACTGGCGACGAAATGACCGCTTCGACGTGAAAATTCAAACTTTAGAAAGGTATGTATTCAATTTACGTAGCTTCTCAGACAAACTACCTATCCTAAAGTACCCGCTATTGTCTAAGGATTTTACAGATACCCAACTTTCCCCTGTTCCCCGTTCGCTGTATTTAGAGAACACTTAAAGAATATTTCAGAAATTGCGAAAATTTTGGATGTATATTTAGCACGTCGCATCATATTTACAGCTTTATTTCTTATCCAAAGAACTCTCTGTTCACATGGCATATTTCCAAACCATTTTTATCGATGACATTTCATTCTAGTCCATTTACAAGGTCCGTGTTGTCTTCTTTAAGCTTATTTACGAAAAATATGTTAAACACACGTACAGTGCTGTAGTGTTTGGCACGCCGAATTCTTGTGAGTGCGATGTTAAACACGCACACACTTGCTCGTGTACTAGGTAAGCCAAGGATTTTGGACGAATTGGTTGTTTATTCATAACCCAATCTGATAGAAACCCGGTGTTAACTTACAGAAAGTTCAAGCATATGACAGACATCGTAAGGGGTAATCTTTTATGAACTCGGGAAAAACTAATCAAATCTCTTGTTATATAATTCTCCATGACAAATACTTGCAAACAAAATGATTTTGAACGGAAATGTGATGTCCTCGTTTCCTAGTTTACGGTGTGTTACATAGTATCTTATAGTGTATGTGTGTGAAATATGAAAATTATAGATAATGGTTGACAAAGCGGGTGGGGTAAAATGACATATGAAGCAAATCTTTACTTTGAAGTTAAATCACTTTTTCTGTATCGATCATATCAAAATGAAATTTTGCATGTACTTTCAATAAACCAAGGACAGGATATTTTTTACGAGCCATTTATCATATATCAGTTTTTTGAATTTCTGTATTCGTTCTTCTGCCAATCCCAGATTTTGCTTCTTTTTGAAGTACTTAATTTACGAAACCATCTCTACAGCCTTTTTTTGTATAAATTGTTATGATTTCTTGTGAAAAACTCCAAAAATAAGCCCTAATCAGATTTTTACACAAGCAAATAAAAGATAGTATGTAATGGTTGTAACCCTATCAATCCACGGATTTTCATGAAAATCTAATTATTGATCCATTGTTGCAACCCATCCTTTTGAGAATGTCATTCAAGATCTTTTACTAGTAGATCTAGTGAAATACTTCTTGTGACAATGGAGATTGGACCTGTAAATTAGAGTTTTTACACAATCACACACATACTCTCTTCTACCTTCATGGAAATTAAGGTGATCTTTCCTGATGTTTCTGTAATTTGTCGTAAAAGAACACATGTGGCATGTCACGTTTGACTCCTTTCTGATGTAATCGCAGGGCACAGACCAGAAGTAACGAATTTACACAAATTTATACTGCATTTGTATTTCCTTTCAGCTTCATGTTTCCTGCACCTAAAATTATAATGTTGACTTTAGAATATAAAAATTAATGTAAATTAAAATGGTTGCGATTATTCGAATTGATTTCATCTGGTTCTGAATCGTATATCAACTGAGTTCTTGCCAGGACTTTTCTAAATGTTTCGTCAATAGTGAAGCACTATCTAACGGTGATTTACTAGGTAAATCTCGGTGCAATGGAGATTTATAATGACTTTTTATCTGAGTTTGCGATTTTGAAGGCGTTGCGTGCTTCCTTTTGACTCCAGACTTTTGACTTGTGTAATGAATGTCGAAACTTCTTTCGAGTCAATTGAAAAAAGAAGCAAATTGTAACCCGCAAATAAATCTCGTATCGACTCCTGTGGGGATTCGATCCTGGGACCTCTCACACCCTAAGCGAACACTCTACCACATCGCTATAACAGCTAGCTTATACGGCGAGATAGTATAAGTGCCCCTTATACTACACCCGGCTACATACATCCCCTCGTCAATTAAGATTCTTCTACGAATCTTTTTCAACATCATCAACTCACTAATCTCACAACCAAACACCCCATGCAGTTTTTTTTTTACGGTGGGCGCCAAATGTGACCTGCAAATAAATATCGTATCGACTTCTGTGGGGATTCGATCCTGGGACCTCTCACACCCTAAGCGATCACTCTACCACGTCGCTATAACAGCTAGCTTATACGGCGAGATAGTAAAGTGCCCCTTATACTACACCCGGCTACAAATTTGTAAAGGTATATGTAAAAAGCAGTTAAAAAGGTAACCGTTTTATCAAAATTTGACATATAGATTATGAACAATCCACTTAAAATCCGGTTTCTGGCATGAGAGTTACATATAGTATCAAGTAAAACCTTGTTTATGATGTAATTATCTGAAGAAAACATCTGACAGGGACAAATAAAGGGTCATCTTCTACAATATTTCTTCTGACCAATTAAATAAACACTTTCAATACTCTGAACGCGATTTTAATCGTAAACTAGGAAACGAAGACCTATATAGATACCTATATATACATAGATGTTAAATCATTTGTTTATAAGTCTTGCGACTCCTTCAAACGATATCTTAAATAAATTCGATAATCTTGTTATGAATTTTATATGGGAAGGCAGAGCAAAAATCAAAGCTTCAATAGTTGTTAAAGATTATAAAGACGGAAGTTTAAAGGCAACGGATGTAAAAAGTTTCATACCGAGCATGAAGATTAAGTGGTTTAAAAACATGATAACAAATCATAGCAGTTCTTGTTATAAAATACCCAATATGTTATTCGATATAAATAAGATCATACATAGTGGAAAAGTATACTGTGAAAATATAATAAAACACTTAGAAAATTGTTTCTGGAAAGATGTCCTGAAAGCATACGTATCATTTGTTGAACAGATTTCTCTGGAAAATGGAGATCAAATATTAAATACACCTCTATTTTATAATGATTCTATTACAGCTGGCTCAAAATATATTTTCAACGATAAACTCTTTACAAAAGGAATAACATAAATCAAAGACCTTTTTAACGACAATGGAAATTTCAAGACCTCTGAGTTTTTCAGAGAGTTAACCAATGGGGAATTAAATTTCTTAGAGTACTATAGCATTAGAAGTGCAGTTAAATCCTTTATTCAAAAAGTAAACATCCAAATAGACTTCACATCTTTACTCGCGAATCACAATCCATCCGTAAACTATAACAAAACTTCAACAAATTCGTTTATTCTTTGTTAATAGAAAATGAAGAAAATCCCACTTGTCAAGAAAAATGGCCTTTACTCTATCCAAATATTAATATACAATGGTCGAAGATCTATTCATCCGTATTCAATTTAACGAAAGACACATATCTGCAATGGTTACAAACAAGAATTATTCACAGAATACTACCGACTAACTCACTTTTGAAAAAAAATGAATTTAAAGGATGACAGTTTATGTGATTTTTGTCAACTTACAGATGAAACTCTACTACATATATTTTTCGATTGTAGCAAAATAAAAACAATTCTAAGGGATATTGAATTGGTTATATTGGAATTCCACAGAGATTATAATCAACAAAGTATCGATATTGTTCTAAGATATGATAATTATCCCAAAGTAAACACATTGTATCTTGAGTTTAAAAGATATGTATATAATTGCAAATACAAAAAAACTATCCCGTCTATCAATTGTTTTATAAGACACATGTCACTTATCCTAAAAATCAATACAGTGAGAAATTACAATGAACATGGCAGAGAAAACTGGGCAATTGTAAAAAGGCTGGTACAGAGTCATGAACAAATTTACTTTTAATAGTAATCACGCAATTATTTAACAAGAAAAATGTTATAATTGATATGATGGCACACTGCAATCTTTTTTTTTCTCAGTATAGACCATTTTTCAAATCATTATTAACCTTTTTCAAAAACGTACCTTTAATTGTACTCGACAGTTGAAATCAGTCATAGAACATAAAATAGTATGTCTTTTATCCCTTGTAAAAGAGAATAGATCTATATTGAAATGTATCAGTTTATAAATGATGATTGCAAATTTTTTTATTTTACATGCTTGTGATTGTATGGAATAGTACAAATAAAAGTTTAACAACAACAACAACAACAAAAAAAAAAAAAAAAAAAAAAAAAAAAGAAAAAAGGATACGAAGACATTACATTTCAGTATATATAACAGGAGATTTGATTAGTTAGAGCAATTATAGCCGATTTCGTTTTTCCTAGTTGATAACAGATTACCCCTTACGATGTCTGTCACATGTTACTGTAAGTTAACACCGGATTTCAATCGGTTGGGTCATGAATATACAATCAATTTTTCCAATATCCTCGGCATCCATAGCAGACGAGCAACTGTGCGCGTGTTTAACATTACACTCACAAGAATTCGTCGTGCCAAACACTACAGCACTGTACGTATGTTTAACACCTTTTTCGTAAATACGCCTAAAAAGACAACACGGAAATTGTAAATGGACTAGAATAAAATGTCATTGATAAAAAAAGGGTCTGGAAATATGCCGTGTGAACAGAGAGTTCTTTGGGTAAGAAATAAAACTGAAAATATGATGCGACGTGCTTAACACACAGCCAAAATTTTCGCAATTTCGAAAATATTCTTTAAGTGTTCTCTAAATACAGCGAACAGATATGGGAAAGTTGGGTATCTGTGAAAACCTTAGACAATAGCGGGTACTTTATGATAGGTGGTTTGTCTGAGAAGCTAAGTAGATTGAATACATACCTTTCTAAAGTTTGAATTTTCACGCCGAAGCGGCCATTTCGTCGCCATGTTTTCGTGTATAATATCATTGTCAATCACGTGATTCTACCCATTGTATCTGCCATAACTAACTACATGTATTCCAATTCCCAAAATCTGTACATGTGTATTTAGAAATATGGAATATTGTTTAGTAAGTTTAAATCTATCGGGAAGGAGGAAAAGTATTATGCCCCCTTTCGAAGAAAATGGTGTTATATTGTTTTGCAAGTGCCGGTCGGTCGGTCCGTAGACCAATCCTTGTCCGGAGCATAACTCCAAAAGTATTCTGAAATAAGTTGCCCGAGTTGTCCGACTTGTCCGTTTACCTGTACGGACAAGCAAATTTTGAAAGCTATGTTGGCCGTGGACAAGTGAAAAATCAGGTTATAATAAAAAGTTTTTGTCTTTTTCTCACAATTTTTACATACACTATAATTACTGATAGTTAAATGTACGAATTTTGTTGTAGACAATAGTAAGGCAGACAGAAAAGATAATTATGCAATAAACAAATGAAGCTATTGAAAAGTATATGGGTTTTGTACGGACAAGTTGATTTTTGATATGGAAAAGTCAATTTTGGATCAACACTTGTCCGTGGACAAGTAGATTTTCAAAATATTTCAGAAGCACTGCCATAGGAGGATATATCTCATTATAGAGAAGTGCAGTGCACAAGAACCGTAACTCTGCCGATCAAATTCTTGGAGTTATTGCCCTTTGATGGTTTTAACACTTAATTCTTATAGGCCTGTCCCACCTATCCGAACATTCGTAGCAAATTCGTACCGAATGTCAAGTGCGAAATTCGCAGTGTTCGTTGTCATTTTATTCGCTGAACTTTGGTTTTCGACGATTGTGTTCCGACCATACACCGAACACGTAACGAACTTGTAGCGAATGTGTCGAACAGCCAACTATGTTTCTCCGACAAATACCCCAAATCGTTCCCAAGCATCAACGAACCCCTACCTTTTGAGTAACGAATATAACGTCATATTCGGTATGGCATCGTCAGGATCGGTGTGTTTCGTTAGCGGTTCGTTTACCTTTTCGGCCAGATCGGTGAATAAACGCACCTTCATCGGAGTGCAAACGCTAGTCCTTCGATGAGATCATAACGAACATACCGAACAGGAATTCGTCGGCGAATTATACCGACACTAAAACGAAAGTAACGAATATCAGACGCGCACCTACCGATCCCTCTGCGAACGATTACCGAACACATTCCGAAATTTCGCTGTATTCGTTGAAAAAGTTTGTGCATGCTCAAAAACTTTTTAGACGTCTGCGAACGCCGCGTAATGTCGACGAAAAGCACCGAATGGTACCGTAAACATACCGAACACAAACCGTTTGTGGAACGAACCTTTAACGAATACAACGAATTAAGTTCGGTACGCATTCGGTGTAAAATTTGGTTAGTTGGGACAGGCCTATTAACCTCATATAGCCTGGATATCTCACACATGGACACCTCCTATCAACACCGTTCCTATTTGACCATGACCATGGACCTTGTAACCTTGACCTTGGAGTTTGATCTACGTTTAACACCAAGACCTTGGACCTTGTGACCTTGACCCCGGAGTTCTGATCCAATTAGAAAAATTAACCTGGCCGATTTAGTATGTCCTTGTACACATACAGCCTTGATATTTGACACATGGACACCTATGACCAAGACCTTTTACATTTGACCATGACCTTGGACCTTGTGACCTTGACCTTGGTGTTTGACCGACTTTCTAAATACTTTAACCTGGCCTATATTTTATGTCCTTTTACACGTACAGCCTTGATTTCACAAATGTACACTTCCAATCAAGACCTTTCTTATTTGACATTGACCTTGGACCATGACCTTGGAGTTTGACCTACTTTTAAAAAGTTTAAACCGGGCCTATATCTCATGTCCTGTTACCTATACAGTCTCGATATTTTACACATGGACACCTCCTGCATGTACCAAGACCTTTCACATTTGTTCATGACCTTGGACTGTGTGACCTTGACCTTGGAGTTTGACCTACTTTTAAAAATCTTAAACTTGGCCTTTATCACATCTCCTATTACACATAAAGCCTTAATACTTCACACATGGACACCTCCTACCAAGACCTTTTACATTTGACCATGACCTTGGAACTTGCGACCTTGACCTTTGAGTTTGACATACTTTTAAAAAACTGAAACCAGGCCCATATCTCATGTCCTATTACATGTACACATACAGTCTTGATATTTCACACATGGATACTCCCAGCCAAGACCTTTCACTTTTTACCATGACCTTGTTCCTTGTGACCTTGGAGTTTGACCTACTATTTAAAAACTTTAACCTTTTCGATATATCATGTCCTTTTACACAATAAGCTTTGATATTTGACACATGGACACCTACGACCAAGCCCTTTGACATTTGATCATGATCTTGGACCTTGTGACCTTGACCTTGGAGTTTGACCTACTATTAAAAACGTTAACCTGGCCTATATTTCATGTCCTTTAACACATACATCCTTGATATTTCACACATGGACACCTCCAACCAAGACATTTCATTTTTGACCATGACTTTGGACATTGACCTTGAAGTTTGAGCTACTTTAGAAATGCTTTAACCTAGCCTATATATCATGTCCTATTACAAATACAGCCTTGACATTTTACACATGGACACCTCGTACCAAGACCTTTCACATTTGGCCATGACCTTGGACCTAGTGACATTAACCTTGGACTATGACTTACATCAAATGTAGGCCCTTGAGGGGGCATACATGTTTTACAAACAACTCTTGTTATTCCTAGTATCATCCCATGCAGGAATTGTCTCAATTGACAAACATCTAGTTTTTAGTAATCAAAATGGTTTAAGAGAATGAGATATTGTTGTGAAATCAGTGTTAAGAACAGATTCCGATCTAGTCTAGGCAGATTCTGGATTTGCCAAGCCAGATTGGAATTCTCATCT
Source organism: Fragum sueziense (assembly GCA_963680895.1). Lineage (NCBI taxonomy): Eukaryota > Metazoa > Mollusca > Bivalvia > Cardiida > Cardiidae > Fragum > Fragum sueziense. Next base: position 25,218,629 of record OY804604.1, read on the forward strand.
GGACAAGAAACTTTCTAGAGGCAGATTGCAGACCGGCCTAGTCCGGTTTAGAATATCAACTTTGATTTAGGCCAGAGTAGAATTCCAATCTGGAAAAGACCGATTCCAGTGAGGCCTCCGACATTATACAAACTACATGCATAAATAATCAAATCTTCACACAAGTCTTTACCGTGAAGTATTTGAACAAAATAACGGTATTTTCAAAACATACGATAGTAAAAAAACAAAACAAAAAACAAAAACAAAAAAAAAAAACAACAACAACAACAGCAACAACTAAAAAAAAAAAAAAAAAAAAAAAAAAAAAAAAAAAAAAAAAAAACACCACGCACTTACAATGATAAATTCACAATTTGAAAACATTCCAAACGAGCAAGTCCAACGAGTGAAGTATTATACCAGTTCTTTATTTCAACAATGCGCCATCCAAAATTATCTCCAATTGTCATGAAATTACTTCCGCTCATTTAGATATCTGGCATATTTTGTTCCATGGTAATATTATCAAGCTTTTCGGTTTTTATACGCCCGAAGGGTCGTATCATGTTATCGTCTGCATCGTCTGTCTGTCCGTCCCTCCGTGTCTGTTTGTCTGTCTGTCTGTCCGTTAGCAAATTCGTGTCCGGTCCAGAACTTTCAAACTATAAGGCCTATGGTCTTGCAACTTCACATGTGTATAGATCTCATAGCTAGGGTGTGCAGAGCGCAAGAACAACAACTCTACCAATTGTAATTTTTAAGTAATTGCCCTTTGTTTGATTCAGTTAACAAATTCGTGCCCGGTCCTAAACTTAGAAACAATAAGGCATATAGTCTTGAAACTTCACAGGTGTATAGATCTCACAGATAGGGTGTGCAGGGCGCAAGAACAACAACTCTACCATTTGTAATTTTTGAGTAATTGCCCTTTGTGTGATTCAGTAAGCAAATTCGTGTCCGGTCCAGAATTTTCAAACTATAAGGCCTATGATCTTGAAACTTCACAGGTGTATAGATCTCACAGCTAGGGTGTGCAGAGCGCAAGAACAACAACTCTACCATTTGTAATTTTTAAGTAATTGCCCTTTGTTTGATTCAGTTAACAAATTCGTGCCCGGTCCTAAACTTTGAAACAATAAGGCATATAGTCTTGAAACTTCACAGGTGTATAGATCTCATAGCTAGGGTGTGCAGAGTGCAAGAACAACAACTCTACCATTTGTAATTTGTGAGTTATTGCCCTTTGTTGATCTTGTTTGATTCAGTTAGCAAATTCGTGTCCGGTCCATAACTTTGAAACTATAAGGCCTATGGTCTTGAAACTTCACAGGTGTATAGATCTCACAGCTAGGGTGTGCAGAGCGCAAGAACAACAACTCTACCATTTGTAATTTTTAAGTAATTGCCCTTTGTTTGATTCAGTTAACAAATTCGTGCCCGGTCCTAAACTTTGAAACAATAAGGCATATAGTCTTGAAACTTCACAGGAGTATAGATCTCATAGCTAGGGTGTGCAGGGCGCAAGAACAACAACTCTACCATTTGTAATTTGTGAGTTATTGTCCTTTGTTTGATTCATTAAGCAAATTCGTGTCTGGTCCATAACTTTGAAACTATAAGGCCTATGATCTTGAAACTTCACAGGTGTATAGATCTCACAGCTAGGGTGTGCAGAGCGCAAGAACAACAACTCTAACATTTGTAATTTTTAAGTAAATGCCCTTTGTTTGATTCAGTTAACAAATTCGTACCCGGTCCTAAACTTTGAAACAATAAGGCATATAGTCTTGAAACTTCACAGGTGTATAGATCTCATAGCTAGGGTGTGCAGAGTGCAAGAACAACAACTCTACCATTTGTAATTTGTGAGTTATTGCCCTTTGTTGATCTTGTTTGATTCAGTTAGCAAATTCGTGTCCGGTCCATAACTTTGAAACTATAAGGCCTATGGTCTTGAAACTTCACAGGTGTATAGATATCATAGCTAGGATGTACAGAGCGCATTCCCAAAGACAAATAGGAAAACAAAACAAAACAAACACTACCATCAAAATAAATACAATATACTATAGTGTTTGCTAGAAAATACATCCTAAGGATCAATAAAAAGTTCAAAACATCACCCATTTATTTCTGAGCTTCGGGCGTATAATGCTACGCCCAGTGTTGCTCTTGTTACACTTACATTACCATGTCCTTTTTTATAATAGTAATATACTGTATATTATAATTATGCAATGAATGTAGTGCATTTTTGCCAGAATTTCTAAAGTTAATCCAAACATAATGAGATTCCTACTATACACGTCCAAATGACTTGTTTGAAAAAGTAGGCCTATCTTTAATACTGTCCTTAAAGTGACATTTCAGAATTTTTTGTCATGAATTTTACATTTACCTTTCTCTGAAAGAGCATATTTCCTTATGAAAATTCTGAAAATTTCAAGCCAAAATATTGCGCCGTTTACGAGAAATTTATAATTTTGTGTTAAAATTGAACAAATTGTTGTGGACAACAGTTCGGATTTATATGCAATTTATCGATTATGTCTCAACTTAAAATGCGTGTTTCTCGCTTATTGGCAACAACTTCAAAAAACTAATAGTATTTATACTCATTAGAATAACCAATCTTGGCATCAAGACATACTTAGAAAAAATTGAAATTGGAATGAAATGTCCCTTTAACGATCAATGTAATCCAGGAGGACTGAAAATTACTCTAAAAGTAATAACAGTAAATGATACTAATATCATAATATCGGACCGATCCAGTTATTCAAAGAAAGCACTTTAACATTGAATTTCATTCTTTTAGTTTGTTTACTGAAGCAAAGTCACTGTAATCAAGGATATCATCAAGTTATCCTGTTTTCAGTTAATTTAATAGGCATCCTCGTCAAACATGATGTCATGTGGAAGTGACAACTTTTTGCCATCAGAAACTATTCATGACACCGATACAGAAGTACAATGACACGTTGTTTTGTTCTGAACATTTTTATGACCAGGGCCCTTATTCACCAACGACTTCTAAATTTCAGAATTAGACTCTGTCTAAATTCAAAATTCTTGACTTAATCAAGCCAGTTCTACATTACTTATTCACCAACACAGTTTAGAACAGTCATAAGGGGGAATGCTCCAGTTTCCTATTTTTTTTCCCAAAAATAGAATTTCTATATATTTTGTATGTTGAAATTACATGTTATTACCAATTGAAAAGTAAAACAAAAATGGATGGTCAGCGATCTTGTTTGAATTTTATAGGCATTCGTATCACATACCCCTACATCGAAAAAATGCGCAATTTCTTGCACCTGTCCAATGTCACTAAAATGCTGATAAAATGCTGTATATTCATCGTTTAGTCCCGAAAACGGAAGTAACGTCTTACATTTAATAAGAACAGAAAACCAAAAATACGAGGGACGGTCGGAAAGTAGTTGGACTTTTCGTGCTGCTGTCTCTCCATTTGCGACTGTATAAACATATTATATATTGATGGAATCTACATCCATTTGCCAATAATGTGGTCAGTTTATTTTCAAAGATAATTGTATATGTATGTTATTCTGTCCACTTATATGTGATAGGGGTTTTATGTACCATAGACTATTTGTTAGAGGAATAACAAGGGTAACCAAAACAAAAGAACATTCTAGTCATTTTAATCGCGAAGAAGTTAAGTTTTTTAACTAAATTATCACTGAAGATTAAATAAGGGTCCATAATTCCGAACTTGGGATAAAAAACCAGTCAAAGCAGTCATGGAAACGAGCTGGTTCCCCGCCCATGAAAAGATTAAGCTGTTTCCTTCGGCTGGTTGTCATGTTTGTTGCTTTTAGGGATTCACGAGGATTGATAGTTACTCATTTCATGTCAAACGGTAAAAACTGTCATTGCCAAGTACAATTCTGAAGTAATTCAGAAAAACCAAAGAATAAATGCTGAAGTAAACGCCTCCCAGATTAGCAAAGAAAAATTTGTTCTACTTTACGATTACGCACGGTCCCATACCACCGCATATACAGTGGAGATTATCAACTATTACACATGACAAAAGTTATTTTGCTCTTCTTATAGTCCTGAACTCGCCCCACGTGACTTTTATTTGTGTCAAGGACTAATGAAAATGCTTGCTGGGAAGAAATTTGAGACCAGGGCGCCTTTGATAACGGTGGTTACACAGTACCTAATACAGTGGGTCTACGTCATGGTTAATAGTGGGAATAGTAAAGCTCCTACAAAAATGGCAAAAATGCATAGGCATAGATGGACAATTTGTTTAAACAGTGCAAAAAGAATTTTGTTAGAAAATTAAATGGTTTTAGAGAACTAGTCAAAAGTCCAACTACTTTCCGACCGTCCCTCGTATGTGCTACTTTAAACGTGTAAATGTATAAAACACATGTGTTCACGTGTTCGGTTAGATAGACGAAGCTGGAGTGTTTTATACCAAAATTTGCATATTTTTGAAAATATTTCAAGTTCTACATAATAGAATTTGATAAAACTCCCTCATTGTATTAAGCTACATGTCCTGGTAGTAATTCAAAAAGAAAATGTATAGGTCAGCGCACTTAATAGTAAATTACGGCAATTTTCATCAGCTACACAAGAACAAAATAACGCAAAGCAGTGGTAACTGCATACACACTTACAACTGTTTTGCCCTAAAAAATAAATTTCCAATTTGAGGAAATCGCAAAATAAATACACTTTTACCTTCGAAAATGGTAAATTGTAATATGGTAGCGAAACATATTGGTACGAAACATTTAATTTACTACAGAAAAGACCGAGTGTTCCGAAAAGCTGGACCATTCCCCCTTAATTTAGAATAGTTTGTACGCTACGTAAACGGCCACAATCCTGTGCTGGTTTCTGGACTTTGATAGAGCGTGGGTAAATTATACAACCAGAATTATTGTCTGTAGGCCTATATTTTGAGGATCGAAACGTAGAAGACACCCTTCAGGCTTCAACTTCTATAAAGACTTCAAGAGTAGGGCCTATCTTATTCAGGTTCTACAATGGCGTAGGTTGAATTAATCCATGTCATTTTCAACATCATTTTACAGATACCAGCTTTTATTCATTTATTCACGGAAGCGTTTATAGAACATTCATTACTATTCCTCTTCTAAATAAAACCCTTTTGAAATGATCGTCAGGTGTATTTTAATTCAACTAATAATTATAAGTTTCCTATGAAAGACGTATTGGCTGCCATACAGGAAATTATTGACGTTGTCAAACGGATAATACATTCCTATATACGTCCTACATTCAGTAATAAATCACTTAAAAAACTCGTAACTGCAGCTTAAAACAAGATGCAGTTACGAGGTTTTTATCGAAAAGTGACTAAAAATAGTTGAACGACATGACGACTTTATGCTGTATAGAAAGGCAGTGTCAATCAACTCATTCTAAACAGTTTACTTTTTCTGATTTAGTTTGATTTTTATGACAAAAATAAAGATGCACAAGAACACATTTTTTTGTGATTTATCGTACAGCATCAATCAAATAATGACACATCTTTTAAATTTTGCCTTTGGTTTGATCACAATTATGTAAATACCGGGATTTGTCCCATGAGAGCACATCTGAGAACGAATACAAATAGTTAGAAATGTTGAAGGTCGTGGCCATTGTGCAGTTGTGGCGCATGGAACTCTCAATCGGGAGGTCCCGGAATCGATCCACGGTCGCGGCAAATATCATTTCAGAAAATTGTATCCAACCAATGATTTGATAATCGTCAACCTATCGTTACCTGGCGGATTTGTTAGGATGTTGTAATAGTACTGGTATGAGAAATGTCACGAATCCATGGCAAGGTGCCCTAGCCACCGCGATATGACAATAGCAGTTGAAAGAGACGTTAAACCCCAATTAGTCAATCTTAAACGTTCCAAACAGACTGCATTGCTCACACACAGGGTGGCTTCATTCACAGGACGCCGTACTGTCCTGGTAGGATACGGTGAATTACGAGAACATTAATGTTTCGTTCATCGAGTTCAAATACATCAAAGAAAGCTGGTAATTGACTTCCATAATCTGTTTATTAATTAATTGATTTGTACCCTCGTACAAGAGGCCAGAAAACCTTCGTCTACGATCGTACAGTAAAAATACTTACATAATGTTAATATTTGCCCATAATTAATTGAACTAGAACAATTTACTACAATGGCAGATCTTCGCTCTTTTACCTATTCTTATTTTACACGTTCTAGTAAATCGACCAAAATACGATTAGACTATAATATTTTATTATACTCTACCAAGTACAGTACACAATGATGACCAGTGCTTATTGTTACTATCCTAATTCCTATTATGATCGTAATTTGGCATTTAGAATTAAAAAAAAGTAATGCATGTAGGATTGAAATGGATACAAAATGTTCTACCCGGGTACCCATCTAACAATTACCCTCGGGTACCCGCGCAGATGGATCATTCATGAAATCATACAGTTAAATCCAATTGAAGTAAAGGAGAAATCTACAAACGGAAACATGCTCGGCCGAGTCAACTCACCTCGGCAACATACTGTGCACTACTTTCTTCATTCCTTTAGTTTTTTAGATAAGTTGAATAATTTAATACAAGACTGAAGCCAAAATTAACTATCAGGTAACGGGTAATATATCTGTACCCGGGTACTAACAATTTTGTACCCTACCCGCCGATACCTGGGTAGGCTTACTCGTTTCAGCCCTAAATTGTATATGTTTCTACTTCCCTATATGAATTTGTTGAATTGTGGATAAGAACATCTTTTCAATTTGCATTCTTTGTATATAAACATAATTCCAGTCAATCTACTCTATGGCTGGTCATTAAACTCTCTCCATATAGCCTAATTTTATTTCACGGACAAATCTTATTACACTTTGTTCTTTGACATTTACTCAGTTGTTGCAACATCTTCAAAAGAGCCGGGTCTGTGTGAATTGTATACAATCCAGACAGATACCGTCATTCTATAATATCTAAATGCCATTATTCCCACAGCTTGTCAAACACTGCAGTATTTGTCTGACATCAGCATTAAATTGCCTGTGAAATATGACAAAGCAGGCGATAAATCGACATTCCGACAAACAACAACCATTACAAGTTTAAAATAGTGTATAACAAATGTGGACAACGTACCGGCACTGGACAATGGGTCCAGATTATACGAAACTTATGCTAGGATCCAACCGCCGATCAAATTTACTCGATCAAACCCGATCAAGCGATCGAGTACCGAGCGAGGTCGGTCGGCATGGGTGATCGGGAATAGTCGAGATGATCGAGTTTGGTCTACATCGATAGGTAATCCTGCTACTTTGTTTTGACGTGTCAAAAATACGTGTAGCGATCGAGTAGAAAACACATCGGGAAGTTGCTCGAGTATCGATCGTACAGAAGATCGAACTGATCGACAATCAATCGAGTAGAGATTGCGTGTGATCGAGTCGATATCTTTTACATGGTTTCGATTGGATGAACAGATGGAGCAGAAGTCGAGCTGATCGGGAATGCGTTCGGGAATTACTCGTACAAGTCGAGGTGATCGAGTGATCAACAGCTCTATGGCAGCGGATCAACTCGATCTATTCGATCTGTTAAATGCCCTCGATGAAACCCGACAATATCACCCTCTTCTCGATCTCTAGTCGGCCAAACCCACTGCAGAAACGACACTGCAGAAAGAATTTCATTCAGAACATCTAGAATAAAATAAGCTCGATCTGGTCGTGTATAGATCGAGATGGTCGGGTCTTGATCGCGTAGGGCTCGAATTAAGGACGGGGTGATCGGGTAGAAATCGGAGAAATGGCCGTGCTTCAATCGGGAAATGATCGGGAGTGCTCGTGCGAAGGTCTAGTTTGATCGACTAGAGATCGAGAAGAAGTCGTGTACATACATTTGGTTGGGCTTGATCGGGAAAATTAAGTGGTCTTGTTGATCGAGTTGGTCAGATCGGCAGTGGGAACCTAGCATTAAGGACTATATAGCTAAAGAAAGAGCAACAAAATCTACAGCTGTAGCAATGATGTAACGCGATTAAAGGGACATTTCATTCCAATTTCATTTTTTTAAAGTATGTCTTGATGCTAAGATTGGTTATTCTAATGAGAAAAATACTATTGATTTTTTGAAGTTGTTACCAATAAGCGAGAAACACGCATTTAAAGTTGAGACATAATCGATGAATTGCATATAAATCCGAACTGTTGTCCACAACAATTTGTTCAATTTTAACACAAAAATATAAATTTCTCGTAAACGGCGCAATATTTTGGCTCGAAATTTTCAGAATTTTCATAAGGAAATATGCTCTTTCAGATAAAAATAAAAGTAAAATTTATGACAAAAAAATCTGAAATGTCACTTTAAGGTATACATGTAGTCTACAACCCTTTATTAAAAACACGTTTCTAGCCATACGAAATGCATCAAATTACACAAATCTGTAAATACAATCACATAACCTGATTCACAGTACCGCATTTCAAGATTATGCTTCAAAAAGAAAATAATTTACAAATATTATTTTACCCATTTTCATATATAAGGGAGGTAATTTTGAACTTTTTTGTAAATCAAAATTCTAAACCGTCGTTAGAAATGCTTATGTTTGTTTTTGAAATGGAAATGTAACGCTGTTTATGAATTACTGGCACTTTTCAAATTCCGCCTATGGCTTTTTGGTGGTAATGATTGGTTGCATACCCTAAGAACTGACAATGGTCTAAACGTTTCCAAAAACGAGAAAAGTTGCGATTGAACTCAAAGATGACACAGAAGATAAAATAAGTGTACAAAAATGGATGTCATTGACCTCAGCAATTAAAAAAAATCTCTTTAAAAAATGCACAAATGGGATTTGAAAAAGAACCATTAAAGGGTCCAATACTAGGTTTTCCTTGGATTATAACAACATAGAGAATTATACGAATTATATGCGAAGCAAAACATCAACTTATTTGTTATCATATAGAAAGTAAATAAGTAAATCTTTCTGATTTGGAAATAATGCAATACCCCATCCCCTTTAAATTTGATTTAAATGGAGTATCTGACCTTGAATAGCAAAAATCTCAATTTCTACAAAATATGTTTGGTTAATTTATCATTTTAGTGTGTTTTATAGAGCAGAATAATACATGTAATTGACAGCTTCCAACCGTTTAGATATTTTGAAAAATTGACTAAGTTTGAAAATATCGACAAATTATTTACGTAGTCCGCCCTAGTAATTCTACTAAGGGGATTTTGTCCGCCTATGCCAAAAATGACCGAGGGGATTTTCGTCCTAAGGGGATTTTGTCCTACATTCATTCACTCAAATGCGAACTTTAAAGCCAGTTATTTCCCCTTGGATTCACAAAGTTTAGAAAAAAAGTAAGATAAAAAAATATTTAACAACATCTCCAACTTCAATAGAGATCGATAATATTATGCTAGAAGTATTTGTTCTAATTATAGTTCCGGAACCTAAATCACCAAACACAAACATTCACACGTGACCGGAAGTGATTCCGTCCCTGTAGTTTGATTAGCCATATTAGGGTTGCTCGAGGAAAGAAACGATACAGCCCATATTTTTCTTTCGCCTTTCGGTCAGCGATGATTCCAGCATTTCTGATACTCATATTTGCTGGGTATTTCCACTGATGCTTCCTGAAAGCACGACGCCGAAAAAATCTGACTGAAAGTTTTCCAAATTTAAAAGGATCAGTGAATAAGAACTAATGCATTTGACGAAACATAAATATCCGGGATTCGGAATAAGCTGCTTATAACATTTCAGACTAACTTTGGTCCTGATCGTTCTGCGTATACATGCAGTTTGATCAGGATCTATACTGTATTGTTTCTCTTCACAGGCTGTAGTGCCATCCCTGGTCAAGCTGATGGACAGACTGTTGTAGTTCTGTGTTAATCTCAAATTCACGGGGCGTTTGTTTGAGATTCCGGATCGATGGTCTCCCACACCAGTATTTATGGACCACTGCAATTATACAGACAGAGAAGGCGGAATTGTACGCGAGATAATGACACTTGATCAAAACACTTCATAGTTCATGACCCAGAAAGTAATCAAGACCTTTTCTGGAGCTCCAAATCTGAATGAGGCACACATTTCTACAGGAATTTGCCTTTAGGCTGTGAAAGATATTAATTCTAGATTCTTGTGGGTTGCCTACAACAATTCGATGTTGGCAAACCGAATACAAGACACTCTGTCTAGGCAGGGTAAACAGAATTCATTCGTTTTTTAAAAGTTGAATTGAGAAAGAAAACGTTTTCCTAAACAAGAGATGTTTGTAAAACATATATACCCCCTCAAAGACATACCTTTAACAATTGAAGCTGTCCAATGGTAGTATTCTTTTAAGTATAAAAACCAAAAACGGGAAATTACTACAAAGATATGATCGATAGAGAAACGGCTCTTGTGCACTGCACTTTTCCATAATGATATATGTCCACGTATGAAGCTTCATGAATCTACCTTGCATACTTTTTGAGCCATGCTCCGAACAAAATTAAGATTTAAAAAAAAAACAAACCTTTAACCTATAAAAATACATTATTATAGAGACGCACGTGCAAATCGTCTCGTCAATATATACTGAAACAAAAAAGAGACGCAACTTCATTTTCAATTCCTTCTTACGCAAAGACATCAAATCAGATTTAAACAAAACTTTATACATTTAAAGCAATAACATTTCACCTTGTAAAATTCACAAAATCTCGTTGGTGGTCAATTTCATTAGTAAGAAAACACCAAGTTTAAACCGAGCGTCAACACAATACGACAAAAAAATTGGACGTAGGTCCAAAAAACAATCTGTTTTTTTTCAATTTGGTCCGATATTCGAATGTTGTGAAGTCCATACGAGTTAATAGCGGTCTCCGTTGCAGTCTTAAACCTATCCCGTAGGTAGGGTTAACGTGATTATACGGTCCTGCCTTGACGTCATATCTCTTGCACGCCCGCTTCGTGCTCAATCGGTTGTGGTCCAATTGAGAGTCAACAACGTATACAGTCAAAATGTGTCGATTTTTTGCCCCATCAACGTCTTACGACAACATTTTGAACCTTTTGCACCAACAACATCTGTACTGCAGTTAGGCGCTGGTTTTGGCCTAGCCTTGCTATGCGTAGCGTAGTGAAAAGTGTATGAACGCTTGGGCGTCTTCTTCGTCTCTGTTCTAGCTTGTGTTTGATGAAAATTTGTTTTGATAGTAGTCATCTAGAAAATACGACAGGGGATAATCAGTTTTTAACAATTTAACATGTATCACGTGATGAATGTACGACATCTGAAGAAAATGGCACTATATTTATGCGTATGGATGCAGGTATATTAAAAATGTACTCAACAGCCCTTAAAAACATATTTTGTCGAAAATATTATGAAAAATTGGGGTTGCGTATCTTTTTTGTCTAGTATAGAAATACTGATTATCATCGATATGGTTTCGTTTGACCTGTATAACCTATTATTACTAAAGGGATATGATATGTATTTATCGTTTGGTGGGATTCAGAATATTATGGTACAGGTATCGTTACAAGGGCGGATCCAGGAGTTTTTCCAGGGGGGAGGGGTAAAACCCAAAATTTTTTCCAGGGGGGGGGGGGTCCAAGCCCAAATTATGGCTTGAAATGTAGTAAATATGTAACATTTCACTAAATTTATGTAGTCAAAAGTCAATTTTCGTCCAATGCCAAGGGGGTCCAGATACCCCCCTCCCGACCCCCCTATACATCCCCCAGCGTAAAATATTAATTTTCCCAATCAAAACTTCGGACCTTTCTAATTTGAATACTGCTGCAGGCACCCAATGTATGCTGATACTGAGAGTAGAGTTTGCTTTATAGCAAAATAAATATTGAGATTAAAGTGGAAAACTACTGGTTAACATATCCCATCACCTACCATTAATGCCATTACTATTTACCTTTCACACAACTCACCTTTCACACCACTCACCTTTAACACCACTTACCTTTCACACCACTAGCACTCACCTTTCACACCACTTACCTTTCACAGTACTCACTTTTCACACCACAAAGACTTACCTTTCACATCACTTACCTTTCACACCACTAGCACTCACCTTTGACATCACTTACCTTTCACACTACTCACTTTTCACACCACTAACACTTACCTTTCACACCACTTACCTTTCGCACCACTTACCTTTCACACCGCTTACCAGTCACCTTTCGAACAATTTACCACTTACCTGTCACACCACTTACCTTTAATACCAATTACCACTCACACTTACTACTCCTCTTTCACACCACTCACAGCACTTTCCTTTCACACCACTCACCTTTCACATGACTTACCTTTCACACCACTTACCTTTCACACCACTTACCCCTCACACCAATCATTCTTACCTGTCACACCACTTACCATTCTCACCACTTAACACTCATACGTGTCCAATCACACCATCACCATCTACACAATCTTTATTTACACTCTCACTCACGCTTTTTAAAGTCATTTTCACAAACCTAGATTTCTTTTTTACAATTTTTTGCTTAATTCTTTCCATAACAAAAAAAAAGGAATTGCCCACTTGAAGGTTGCTGCAGACAATTATTAAAAAAACAAATCTTTAACTCAATGTAACTAGGTAAATACTGTGGCAAACGGAGAAAATGCTGATAATCAGCAAATCCCTCTTTTTCCTCAAAGCTTTGTCAAGCATTTCCGATTTACAACGTCAAAGACATGTCTTCTTTGGAAAAAAGGTTAAGGCTACAGAATTTACTCGTGGCTTGCGAAAATGACTTTAATAACATATACCTTTCATCCTACCATGTCTACACTACCATAGCATGGTACCCCACCCACCCTGTGGGGACAACCAATGGAAGTTCCCAGAAAATGAACAAGCAGTAACTTTGCCTATTCGTTATATAGCTTTAAGCTTTATTGTTATTGGAAAAAAGGCCTTTTTATGCCATTTTTATTTATTTTCTGATAAGGATTTATGATTAACATGCATAATAAATTTATAGAAAGGTCTCAGTGCATTAGTATAGACAAATAAATTGATACAATTCTATCGTTCAGTATTTACGTTTGACGAACGAAATTCTTTAAATTAATTAACATTTACATATTTTGATATGAGCTTTATTTATCAAAATAACGGGAAACAGTAATCCCCAGTTTTGTTAAGATGTAAAAGCCTTTATTCGCACCTATTTGTATATCTTGACGGCATAGCCGTGAGGGCTAAGCAGATGATTTGTGAAACACCAAGTCCTGCTAGATTTGACATAAGTACGTGGTTCAAATCCCATGTAGGCATGTGCGATGAAACTACTACATGTATATTTTTCTTTCTTATTTTTTTTCTTTTTTCTATTGTTTTATTTTTTCCCTTGTTTTAATTTTTGTTTTTATTGGTACTGATAGATCTATCTGAAAAGTATTATTAATCATTTGCAAATACTACGCTAAATACTACTTCAATACATGGCGTATGTGACAGTAGCGTTTACAAACTTGTCCGGAAGGGGGTATTTATGAACCATTGTGTATTTTATACATGCGAGTGATTCTCAAGTAATACTCTAGATATTTGACAATCTCCTTCGCGCAGTTATCTCCCCTCCATTGGGATTAGGTAGATAATGTAAGGCATTGTCGCTGTGTGGAGTTTGGTGCTTTGATTGTAAAATCTAGGGGAATATTCCCTTTTGTTAAATATGTTTTCATCTGTTGTCAGATGAGCACTGACCATAAAGAAATGGTTATAAAACTGGTAAAGGACAACATTAACAGCTCAAAAACCGTTCAGCTCTTGGGATTAAATCGGTTTAGTGTTGGGAAGTTTCTTAATAAGTTTCAATGCGAGTGTAATACGCGACTTTAATACAGAAGAAATTTATAACCGGGTTTACAACAACGAGGGAAACATTCCAGAAAGGGCCCACAGAAGCTATTTAAGCTTGTGTAACCGGCCTCGATGAATAATGCGAACTTTATGTAAACAAAGTAGGTCCACTGAAAATAAACCTCGAAGTGGAACGCCGAAGAAGAAGTCGTGGGTTCGTGTCCCAGTGTCAGACTTGTTTTACGGAGGTCGTGGGTTCGTGTCCCAGGTCGGCTACATCTTTTTCTACTAATTACATTAAATAACCATTCAATACTCACACATATACTCACTAAACAATCAAACAGCCATTCAATACTCACACACATGCTCACTAAACAATCAAACAACCATTCAATACTCATACACATGCTCACTAAACAATCAAACAGCCATTCAATACTCACACATATACTCACTAAACAATCAAACAGCCATTCAATACTCACACACATGCTCACTAAACAATCAAACAACCATTCAATACTCATACACATGCTCACTAAACAATCAAACAGCCATTCAATACTCACACACATGCTCACTAAACAATCAAACAACCATTCAATACTCACACACATGCTCACTAAACAATCAAACAACCATTCAATACTCACACACATGCTCACTAAACAATCAAACAACCATTCAATACTCATACACATGCTCACTAAACAATCAAACAGCCATTCAATACTCACACACATGCTCACTAAACAATCAAACAACCATTCAATACTCACACACATGCTCACTAAACAATCAAACAACCATTCAATACTCATACACATGCTCACTAAACAATCAAACAGCCATTCAATACTCACACACATGCTCACTAAACAATCAAACAGCCATTCAATACTCACACACATGCTCACTAAACAATCAAACAGCCATTCAATACTCACACACATGCTCACTAAACAATCAAACAGCCATTCAATACTCACACACATGCTCACTAAACAATCAAACAACCATCCAATACTCACACACATGCTCACTAAACAATCAAACAACCATTCAATACTCATACACATGCTCACTAAACAATCAAACAGCCATTCAATACTCACACACATGCTCACTAAACAATCAAACAACCATTCAATACTCACACACATGCTCACTAAACAATCAAACAACCATTCAATACTCATACACATGCTCACTAAACAATCAAACAACCATTCAATACTCACACACATGCTCACTAAACAATCAAACAATCATTCATTATATACTCACACACATGCTCACTAAACAATCAAACAATCATTCATTATATACTCACACACATGCTCACTTAACAATCAAACAATCATTCATTATATACTCACACACATGCTCACTAAACAATCAAACAATCATTCATTACTCACACACATGCTCACTAAACAATCAAACAACCATTCAATACTCACACACATGCTCACTAAACAATCAAACAACCATTCAATACTCACACACATGCTCACTAAACAATCAAACAACCATTCAATACTCACACACATGCTCACTAAACAATCAAACAACCATTCAATACTCACACATATACTCACTAAACATTCAAACAATCATTCAATACTCACACATATACTCACTAAACAATCAAACAACCATTCAATACTCACACACATGCTCACTAAACAATCAAACAACCATTCAATACTCACACATATACTCACTAAACAATCAAACAACCATTCAATACTCACACACATGCTCACTAAACAATCAAACAGCCATTCAATACTCATACACATGCTCACTAAACAATCAAACAGCCATTCAATACTCATACACATGCTCACTAAACAATCAAACAGCCATTCAATACTCACACACATGCTCACTAAACAATCAAACAGCCATTCAATACTCATACACATGCTCACTAAACAATCAAACAGCCATTCAATACTCACACACATGCTCACTAAACAATCAAACAGCCATTCAATACTCACACACATGCTCACTAAACAATCAAACAACCATTCAATACTCACACACATGCTCACTAAACAATCAAACAACCATTCAATACTCACACATATGCTCTCTAAACAATCAAACAACCATTCAATACTCACACACATGCTCACTAAACAATCAAACAACCATTCAATACTCACACACATGCTCACTAAACAATCAAACAACCATTCAATACTCACACACATGCTCACTAAACAATCAAACAACCATTCAATACTCACACACATGCTCACTAAACAATCAAACAACCATTCAATACTCACACACATGCTCACTAAACAATCAAACAACCATTCAATACTCACACACATGCTCACTAAACAATCAAACAACCATTCAATACTCACACACATGCTCACTAAACAATCAAACAACCATTCAATACTCTCACACATATGCTCACTAAACAATCAAACAACCATTCAATACTCACACACATGCTCACTAAACAATCAAACAACCATTCAATACTCACACACATGCTCACTAAACAATCAAACAACCATTCAATACTCACACACATGCTCACTAAACAATCAAACAACCATTCAATACTCACACACATGCTCACTAAACAATCAAACAACCATTCAATACTCACCCATATGCTCACTAAACAAATGTACACATCTACAATTCTGCAGTTCGTCGCGTCAGTACATTCTGTGCTATGATTAATTTTTCTATATATAGTACCACAACAGCCTAACTGAGCCTCCAGTTTTTCACCCACAAAGTATAACAATGCTACATGGATGATATAGCAGAGAAAACAAGCATTCTGAAGTATTGCAAAACAATACCAAGTCCCCTACCGGCTTTATATATGTGTTAAGAAAAAGAAGCCCAAAAATTTTCAAAGTCCAGCATCCGTATCTTCCTAAAAAATCACTGGACCGGAACAAAACTCAACCTTGTTCTGTAACTTATCAATGCGGGTCTACATACCAAAAATCTGCTCAATAGCTGCAAGCATTAAGAAAAAAAAGTCTGGAAAACTAATTTCTCAGAAATTTTCTAAGTCCAGCATCCATATTTTCCACAAAAATCACTGGACCGGAACGAAACTCAAACTTGTTCTGTATCCCATCAATATGTGTTCATGTATCAAAAATCAGCTCAATACCTGCAAGCGTTTAGAAAAAAAGTCTGGAAAACTGTAATTTCCCAGAAATTTTCTAAGTCCAGCATCCATATCTTCCCCAAAAATCACTGGACCGGAACAAAACTAAAACTTGTTCTGTAACTCATCAATGCGGGTCCACATACCACAAATCAGCTCAAAAGCTGCCAGCATTGAGAAAAAAAGTCTGGAAAACTGTAATTTCCCAGTAATTTTCTAAGTCCAGCATCCATATCTTTCCCAAAAATCACTGGACCGGAACGAAACTCAAACTTGTTCTGTAACTCATCAATGCGGGTCCACATACCAAAAATCAGCTCAATAGCTGCCAGCATTGAGAAAAAAAGTCTGGAAAACTGTAATTTCCCAGTAATTTTCTAAGTCCAGCATCCATATCTTCCCCAAAAATCACTGGAGCGGAACGAAACTCAAACTTGTTCTGTAACTCATCAATGCGGGTCCACATACCAAAAATCAGCTCAAAAGCTGCCAGCATTGAGAAAAAAAGTCTGGAAAACTGTAATTTCCCAGAAATTTTCTAAGTCCAGCATCCATATCTTCCCCAAAAATCACTGGAGCGGAACGAAACTCAAACTTGTTCTGTAACTCATCAATGCGGGTCTACATACCAAAAATCAGCTCAATAGCTGCCAGCATTAAGAAAAAAAGTCTGGAAAACTGTAATTTCCCAGTAATTTTCTAAGTCCAGCATCCGTATTTTCCTCAAAAATCACTGGAGCGGAACGAAACTCAAACTTGTTCTGTAACTCATCAATGCGGGTCTACATACCAAAAATCAGCTCAATAGCTACCCCCGTTTAGAAAAAAAGTCCGGAAAACTAATTCACCGGACTGACGGACAGACGGACGGACGGACGGACGGACGGACTGACGGACTGACTGACGGACAGAGTGCAAACCTAAAGTCCCCTTCGGCTTCGCCGGTAGGGGACTAATAATGAGACAAAAAAGAGAACATTTATGCTGATTGACAGTATTTCTTTTTACACCTAATTATGTTTTCTTACTTTTAGTACCATGGATGTCAAAATCAAAACTTGCCTTTAATTATAAAGGGAAATGAAAAGAAAAGAAAACAAGTAACACAGGGGAGATAAAACTGCGAATACAGAATATCGTAGAAGAATTGTTAACTCCCTTGAATTACTAAGCGTCGTTTACGAGATCTATTCTCGGCCTGATATGCTTCAAGGCATGTCATTGGATTTAAAATATTGTCCAGTCTGTCATTCTATCTAGTTGAAAGTCACTTGGATAGTAGACTCTTCATTCAGTGTTCTCCTGATATGGCCCTTCTAGCTTTAATCTGTTCCAAAAATTGAAATCCAACACAAACACAGTTTCGAAGCGAATGAACGAGTAGACTATACTTAGTCGACCGAGGAAAACCTCTGTTTGGAAGGAATGCAGAAGATCAAAATAGAGATGGATGTTTGAGAAAGCATTTAGGGCCGAACAACTGTTAATCACGCCTCATACATGTAGATGGAAAATACCAAAGAGTGGCCATTTTGTTAGGATGGACAAAGGCATGAATTTAAGACATACATTTCCTTTCATTGATTTTGCAGGAAAAGAGCACCATCTGATACTCGTGTTAAAAACGATGTAGGCCTACAGCCTATATTCTATCTCGACATCTTATATCTGAAATAAGGGAAGAACGGTCTTTACTATACTAATGAAAAATAGTGGCTGTACATGCTCATTTTCTGATTCATCATTTAAAATAGACGACATAAAATAGGAAAAAAAAGGAAATGCAACTACCTTTTCAATTTCTCCTTACGCAAAGACATCAGGTCAGATTTAAACAAAATGCAAAACAAATAACATTTCACTTTGCAAAGTTCACAAAATCTTGTTTTTTGTGAATTCCATTAATAAGAAAAGGCCCAGTATACACCGGGTGTCAACACAGTTTGACAAAATATGTATGTTGGTCTAAAAACACAATCTGTTTCGGTCAGTCTCCTCCAATATTCGAACATTGTGAAGTTCATGCGTTTTATTAGCGGTCTCCGCTGCAGTCCTAAACCTATCTCGCAGATGGGTTAACCTTATAAGACGGTCCTGCCTTTGCGTCATAACTCTTGGATGTCCTCTCTGTGGTTGTCGGTTGTCGTCCCATTGAGCGCCAACCCCGTACACAGTCGAACATTCGTTAACTAGTTGCCCCAACAATGTCTTTCGACAGCATTTTGACTGTCCAGCTAATAACATCAGTACCGCAGCTGGTTTTGGCGTAGCGAGAGTAGTGAGAACTTTATGAATGCTTTGGCTTCTTACTTGTCTCTGGTTTACCTTGTGTCTGAAGAAAATTTGTTTTGATAGTAGTCATTTAGAATACACGGCATTGGATGGCCAGTTTTTAGCATTTTTTTGTATCACGTGCTGAATTTACATCATATATAGAAACAGACACTATGCAACAGTATGCATATGGATGTAGGTATAATGAAAGTATACTCAATAGCCATCAAAAACATATTTTGCCGAATGTCCTATAAAATTTGGCATTGCGTAGCTTTTTGTCCTAGTATATTTAAAAGAAATTATCTCTTACACGTGTCCTCAAGATACGCTTATTTACTATTCGTTTGGGTGTTTCGTTGCTTTGAGATATTCCTAGGTAATATCAAAAGTTGTTTTTGTTATGAATTTGTTGTTAACTTTCTCAATGGTAAAGTCCGATTAGCTGTCACGATTGAAGTTTTTCTGTTACCGAGTTTTTAATATCTGATGATATGAACACAACCTATTCCAACTGCATAAAACCAATAAAATTAGTGAAAGAATGGTACAATGGTATCATTCTTGCAATGTTTGTCAGTATGTCATGTTTACAATGTCGAGGGCGAGTCGGAATTATCCGAGTCCTGAGCGGTGAAAAGCGAGCGTCTACGGAATCTATTTTTAAATCGAGTGGAATGACGTCAGAGAATTTAAAAATGTGAGATGTCTCTTTAAAAGTGACCTTTTGTGAAATGTGCAGCAACAGTCTGCGATGAAAGCACAGACTGATCAGGATCGAAACTGTTGACACTTAGTTGATACTCTGAATTTACATGTTTTTCCTATCACTTTATATATTATTATCTAAATACGGATATCACTGGCGCTTGCTAAATAAGATCTGTCTCTCGAAATATGGTCTTCTGTTGACTTCATAGAAGCACACTGTTAGCATGACGTGTCAAACAGAATCTAACTGACCTTTTCCCAGTTATAACCTTGTTTTGTAAACACCTTCCGCAAAGTGTAAAAGTATAGCCGATATCCAGCCTGTGCGGACTGCGCAGACTGACAAGATTCGAAACTCATTACTCGTAGGTAATTTTCTGGGTCTAGAATATTTTCTCTATCTTACTATATGTTCATTTTCTAAATGCGACATCTAGTTTGCGTCTGCTTAGTATGAGTCGTTTCTCATAATTTGGTTTTATGAAATTCCCATAAGGTCCACTTTAGCGTGACGTGTCACTTTTATCAGATACCTTTGTATCACCCGACTATAAACGAAAATTCACAGCTTTTGCAGGTACCCGAAATATATCAGTATATATATTGTGCCCAATCTCGTTTTTGGCCAATTTCGAAATTGGGCAAATCCCTGCAGAACTCGTTTGCCTAATTTCGAAACTAGGCGAAACAGCTTATTTATAATTATTTTACGGTAGATCGGGCCATTTTCTGTGCAGAACTCATCTTCAAAATGTCCTTTTTAGGAAGGTATCACAGTTAGCACTTTCAAAGTCATTTTAAGCAGTTTATATCCAAATAAAAGTTCTGTACCGAACAGCTAGAGTTCCGTACCGAACAGAAAATACGGAACTTTCACTTCCGTTTGCGCGGAAGTTGATTCGTACCCTAAGCATTTCGCAGCTTATCTTTTATCAGAGACATAGATAAACAGTTGTATGTCTCTGCTTTTATCAATTCGTTTACACATTCAGCAGTACATCAGATTTATAGATAGTATTGCCATAAAAATCATATCTACACTCGATTCCATTTATTTATTGAAAAAGTTGCAGTTCCATATTATTTCGGAGCCTGAATTAGATCCATTGATTTGGGCTTTCTAGCCACCGAAATTAAAATGTTTTACTAAGTTAAATATCAGCATTTTAGAAATTGTTCTTTTAAAGCAAACAAGATTTATTATGAAGCTTTTCATCTGCTAAATATATCGATGGCTCAGCGCGAAACAGTTGTAACTGCCTATAAACATATAGGCAGTTACAACCGTTTCACACTGAGCCAACGATATGTGATCTACCATAGATCTGCATACTTATGTTAATTAATTTGATATGTTCTAATTTCGTTTCGACTTTGAAGATAACTAACTCAAAATAGCGGGCTGATTGTAAAACCATTTAAACAGGGGAATCCCTTTCTGTGAAAAAATGACATATTCAGCATTTCCCTGCATTTTTCCCTGCTCAATAAGCTGTAGAGGCCAAACTGTATCTTTAAGGGCTGTCAAAACAGCCGAACAAGCCGATCTTCCCAACCATGCTAGCCAGAACAAGTGACGGACCCAGCCGAACAAGCCGATCCTTCCCACCATGCTGGCCAGAACGAGCCACGGACACAGCCGAATAAATCAACCCTCCCACATGCTGGCCAGAACTAGCGACCAAACCAGCCGAACAAACCGATCCTTCCCACCGTGCTGGCCAGAACAAGCAACCGACCCAGACGAACAAGCTGATCCTTTCCACTATGCAGGCCAGAACAAGCGAACGACCCAGCCGAACAAACCGATCCTTCCCACCCTGCTGGCCAGAACTAGCGACCAACTTAGCCAAACGAGCCGATTCCCACGTGCTGGCCAGAACAAGCAACCGACCCAGCCAAACAAACCGATCCTTCCCACTGTGCTGGTCAGAACTAGCGACCAACCCAGCCGAACAAACTGATCCTTGCCACCATGCTGGCCAGAACTAGCAACCGACCCAGGCAAACAAACCGATTCTTCCTACCATACTGGCCAGAACTAGCAACCGACCCAGTCGAACAAGCCGATCCTTCCCACTGTGCTGGCCAGAACTAGCGACCAACCCAGCCGAACAAGCTGATCATTCCCACCGTGCTGGCCAGAACAAGCGACCGACCCAGAGGAACAAACCGATCCTTCGCACAGTGCTGGCCAGAACTAGCGACTGACCAAGCCGAACAAGCCGATCCTTCCCACCGTGCTGGCCAGAACTAGCGACGGACCCAGAGGAACAAACCGATCCTTCGCACAGTGCTGGCCAGAACTAGCGACTGACCAAGCCGATCCTTCCCACCATGCTGGCCAGAACTAGCGACCGACCCAGAGGAACAAACCGATCCTTCCCACAGTGCTGGCCAGAACTAGCAACCAACTCAGCCGAACAAGCCGATCCTTCCCACCGTGCTGGCTAGAACTAGCGACCGACCCAGAGGAACAAACCGATTCTTCCTACCATGCTGGCCAGTACTAGCGACTGACCCAGCCGAACATACCGATCCTTCCCACCGTGCTGGCCAGAACTAGCAACCGACCAAGCCGAACAAGCCAATCCTTCCCACCATGCCGGTCAGAACAAGCGACCAACCTAGACAAACTAATTGATCCCCTGAAACCAGAAATGCCTAGTCCTAGTGTAAATGACCAAAAAGGCCCAGTTCAAAAAGGCCCACTTTTTAAATTGATAAAAAATACCCCAAAAGTGTATATCACATTTGAAATTAAATATGATTTATGAGAGATTAATGATTCGTAAATTGTTGATTTAATGCCCGGCTTAAATGCATTGGAACAATAATGATAATAAAATCAGAGCGAGAAATGGATCTTATACTATTATAACCATTTTAATATGTATGCATGATTCCGCTTACAGTACGACCTCGCAACGTCATAATGACATCATTAATTTTATCCTGTGACCTAATTCTATCGGAAAATTCAGATAAAATGTTGCCGTATTTCTTTCTCGCATGTGGATAGATATCTATACACCACGAGACAGGTTTCGTTTATCCTTGAATGGCACTGTACTTTCGTTTTAAAATAGACTGGATTTTGATATCGACTGGGACCCTCAGATGAAGTTTTTACATTCTGGTGTACACGTTTACAATGCAGCGGCGTATCCAATGGGTAGGGGGGGGGGGGGGGGGGGGGTTCGAGGTTCAAAGGAAACCCCTCTCAGCGGCGAATCCAGACTTTGTAAGGGGGTTCGAAATTACAAATAGGTGGCTCGTTCTCTTATTATTACAAAATTCTGACTGAATTTTTACATGAAATTGAAATAATTAGGATTCAGAGGAGGTTCGTTTGACTCCCGCACCCCCTCTGGATCTGCCACTGTCTCCGCAGGCTGATTATTTCATTTCAATGCAGAAATTCAGTCAAAATTGTGAAATACTTGGGAAAACGAACCTCTCTATTTGTTAATTCGAACCCCATCACAGAAATCCTGGATCCGCGGCAGCAACGAGTATGTAGGAAGTATCAAAAATCAAAGTAAACCGTAAAATAATCATTATGTCGTTGTTCGATTCATTACTGATAAATCGGTGAGGAAAAAAAACGAGAATAAATCGACAGAAATATTTCTGCGTGACAGTTTCGCAGTAAACCGTAAATAATATTAACATTTCGGGCGTTGTATGATTCAATTATCAATAAATCGTCGAAAAAGATCGACAGAAATAGTTCTGCATGACACACGGAACTTACTGAATCATAATTTCGAAAATGGATGGCCATTAGGCAAGAATCTTAAAATCGGCACAACATTTATACACAATTGTAAACACATTGCAAAGTTTTCAGCGCCGTGGAAAGTTAGAATGTCAATACACATGCGCTTGTTGTGGGTAAACAGCGCATGAATACTCGCTTGAAACACGGTCTTTCTGCATCTTTTTGTTCATACTTTAATACTGTAAACCTTTATTTGGCAAATTGGCAGATTTTTTGACAGCTATTCTGGCTTTAAGGAAAACATGTATACTCAAAGAATAATGTAACTTTACAGTTTTAGAGTAATTATATTTTCTTAATTTCAAAGTTAATGATATTCTTAAGGGATACATCCATTTCATCGACATGACAGCAATATGCACGTGTATATACCATTAAAATTACTAAAATATTCCATCCACACCATGGTGTTTTAAATAGGGACATTGTTTCATCTTTGTTGGTCTCCACATAAATGCCATAGTTGTATTTCAGCTACCGTGAAAAGGAAAGCAATCCGACACAGACAGAAACATGACATTCACCATAATGAGATATCTAAGATAATATTCTATGTTTCTAGGTTACTGAACTGCACCCGTCAGTCAATCGTTTATTTCTGGAACGCATTTCAAAACTTAGGGAGTCAAAAAATGACAGTATCCAAAACCAAGACCAATAAATTCGTGCTTAGCACTGACGTGAGGTGACGTAACGTTGTTAAAGGAAGCTGCAGGAAAGGTACGTGAAATCTTTAGTTGAGTCGTAAAACGGTTTGATAACGAATTTAAAACATTGATTTTAGTCCTAGATGTCCGGTAACCAGACGCGTTGAATTATACACTTACATGACGTCATCAACAAAAACGCCATTAATTTACCGTATGTAACAGTTAAGACACAAGCAGATTGGAGTTAGTCCCTCTTTTCCGACGGGAAAAGGTGTAATGTTTGTGTCGTAGGCGATAGAAGACGTGTGGACAGAATAACGTGTATGAAATAGAGAGTGTACTACGGGACAATTATGCAAGAACTGAATAGCTCAAGATCAGACGGCTGGCCTTTTCAACACGCAGGTACGTTGATATTCCCTAGCGTTTTAGTGTGTACGTGAACAATTATTTTGAGATAATTTCAACAACTTGGATATACCCGCGATTTGCCGCATTACAGACGTCCACGCGTGACGTCATTCAGACATGTCAACCATAATCGGAACGACCACTTGTGAAATCGATTGTAAACGGCAAATTTAACAGCTACATGTAGGTCGATTCCAGAGTTGAGTTCTGTCAACAGAGGGACAGTTAGAGATCGGTTAATGGAGAATGATATCCGTCTCAGACGTCTTGTGATACGCCTATTCTTGCTACGACGTCGTCGACAACATCGTCTTCAGTGGCTTAGATCACGGTGGTTGATCACGTGATACAACAATTTCAGAAAATCTTCAATAAAATGTGTCCCGTCACGCTAAAAGGGACCTTATGACAAGTGCGTAAAGTATCGACCCTATACAGACTGCGAAGTCCGCGCAGCCTGACCAGGGTAGATATTTTTCACTATTATGTAAATTTCCGAATCTAGAATATGTCCCCTATCTTACTATATCTTCATTTTCCACAAGAAAAACCTGGTTGGCCTCTTTTGAGCCTGATCAATTTATCAAAATTTGGAATTTCGGATTTCCGACAAGGTCCCTTTTAGCGTGACGTGTCACAATGTTTAATACGGGACCGATTTGAATTCGATTTGAAGCAGAGAAGGTGGACATACGTCGTGCATTAGATGGTCGTGGTGCATTTTCGAAAAATCAGCTGATAAAAAAGTTATTGAAGATCAACCAAAATTTTGGTTGATCTTCATTAACCTTTTATCAGTTGATTTTTTCCCCAGAAATCCACCAAGTCCAGCTTATTCCTGGCATTTTCCTATCTTCTCTGCATCAAACCGAATTCAAATTGGCAAAGTATTAATAAAAATATTGATTATTTCTTTTTTTAGAAATTCCGAGTCACGTGATTAACCACCATGTACGAGTAGATAGCATCTACGGTTTCGCAAGGTCATTTGGATCAATGCATTCCTTATTGGCGCGTCTCGTTTACAACTGGACAGTCGATCCGGGTGGTCGAGCTTGCGTTTATAAATGTGTTGGAGAACGTCATACGGATCTATGCGTTATCCAACGTCAGCACATGACTACTTGGGTCGAGTATTGGTCAACATTTCAAGAAGAAAATTTAACGAGACGTTTATTTGCCTCTATGTTGCAAAGCATGTATCGATATCCATAGTGTTCACATTCGATAACGAGTAGTGTAATAAATTGACGAGAAAATGAAAGGTTCTTTATGCCAAATTGTAAAATTTTGACGAATCAAAAACTTGAAAACAAATTTTGAAAAGGGTCACCTAAGTAACATTTCTGCCAACTTTGGTTTAAATTGACACAATGGTTAAGGAGAAGAAGATATCTGAAGAATTATTTAACAATTTCTCTAAGTCTGATAAGCCCCGCCCTGCCACGCCCACA
Organism: Fragum sueziense; assembly: GCA_963680895.1. Taxonomy (NCBI): domain Eukaryota; kingdom Metazoa; phylum Mollusca; class Bivalvia; order Cardiida; family Cardiidae; genus Fragum; species Fragum sueziense. The sequence goes on from OY804604.1 coordinate 25,244,963, forward strand.
TTGTTTGACGAATCAATAATTTGAAAACAAGTTTTGAAAAGAGTCACCCAGGAAACATGCCTGCCAAGTTTGGTTAGGATTGGCCCAGTGGTTAAGGAGGAGAAGATGTTAAAAGAAATTGTTGACAACTTCCGACGCACAACGCACGACGCACGCCGGACACAGGGTGATCACAAAAGCTCACCTAGAGCATGTTGCTCAGGTGAGCTAAAAACGTATCCGAAATGTAAATGATACAACTGCAGTACGATTGAAATCCGGTATTTAACTTTCAGTAATTAACATCTGACAGACTCCAGTAAGGCGTCATCTCCAGTGACCCTGGGAAAATCAGACCTGATATTTTTACCATCAATTATCTTGTTATAAATGATTTCCCGCTACAAATACGTGCAAACACGCGGTTATGTGCTGAAATATTTTGTCCTCGTAGACTTGTTAACGGTTTTAATCGCTTTTATGATTCAGGTAAGCGTTTATTTTATTGGTCAAAAGAAAAAAGACATTGAAGATGACTCCATACTGGTGCCGGCCAGATGTTACAGCAAGTTAACACAGAATTTCAACTAGATTGATGCAACTGTTACTATATTTAGATTATGAAGTTGTGGCATTGCTTAAATCTACACATAGATATAACGTTTTCCGTTTTTCAGCTTTCTTGAAACACAACATTTGAAAATTATCACAACACTGGTAAAGGTAAGAATTTATTGTGCAACTTAAGCAGTGTTGAATTCATCAGAGTTGAAAAACGCATATGAGTCCAAGGTGTCAAAACGACGTTAGCATAACGAACAGATGCAATTCAATTAGTTTGGACACGCGACAAATTCAACTCATTTTTTGGAAGGTACACGTAAAACGTTAAGAACTTTTCCGAAATTGAAATGTTTTACTTGAAATTCGGACATATTGTTCACATATAATATAGGGTCAATTCGCGTTTGTGGGGTCGCAGAGACCCAAGCAATACGTTAACGCACGACTGACAAGCAGGAGGTTCGTTTTAGTATTTTGCGGGCCTCTTCGAATGTTAACGACCGAAAGATACGAGAATTGGCGCTATTACTGCATAAAAATATGCATATTCCGTTATTCGGGACAATTAGGTGCAGAATTGTGATAAAACTGACGAAATACGTCGAAAAATGAACCGATACATCCAGAAGGGTAAAGGATTTCCCGGTATTCGGAACTTCCGAAGCAGTTCGTTTCGGGTATTCGTTTCAATGTTCAAAGAACAATGTTAACTTTGTATTCAAAGCGTGAAAAGGAAAGATTTGGGCAACTTAAACAAGAACATAAAACACAAATGCCTACCATAAATCATTTGATTGTTAGATCTATCTAATTTGCTCCGCTCAAACCTGTCTGTATATCTCTAGATATTGTCTGTTTATAAGTGATTTCCACAGTCGTCTACTTTTGAAAGGGGGAATAACACTTAACATCTTACAAATTTTCAGAGAACTTCGTGCAAAAAATAAATATATATTATGAAAATATGGCCTTTAAATTGCATCTATGCCAAATCGTAGCTTTCTATCTTGTGTATTGGCTAGGATGTTGACGGATTTAAAACCCCATATGTTTTATTATTATAATTTTTATCCCTCCGACAAAAAATCATGGGGTTTTAAATCCGTCGACATCTAAGCCAATACACAAGATAGAAAGCTAAGATTTGGCATATATTCAATTTGAAGACCATATTTTAATAATATATATTTATTTTTTTGTACGAAGTTCTCGGAAAATTTGCAAAATGTTAAGTGTTATTCCCCCTTTGAAGTTGAACAGCCTCGTAAGTCCTGTTTGTAAATTATGTTCAAATGTTGACAGAAATCGAAATTACAAGAGAACAGCGACCTTGTAAATATCACGAGCCTAGTACCATTCGCTTGTAATAAGATAAACGACCACCGATCTCTATCCTGCCCCGTCAAAGAAATCCACGTTTAATTTAAAATCCATCAGCTACTCTTCTGTTAATTTCTTTTGTTCAAGAAACCTACGTCACGATTACGTCATCAGATATGGTTAGACTGGGAGATAACTATTTTACTATTTATGAGGGTGTACAGGTTTGTTTTCCCAAGAAATCGCATCGCGGAAAAGGGAAATGACAAAATTTCGGCTTTACTTTCACTTTTCTGAATCACTCGCAACAAATCACCGACCGAGAATATTTGAGTGCAAAGCCGGTCCGATATCGCTCGAGCATCTAACGATTAATGCACGCGTTCTCAGGATATCTGCCCGGTTTCTTCTCGTTATTCAATGTGGATAACGGCCCGAAAACACACACTTTATGCAATAATGAGTCATAAATACTGATATACAAAGTAAAAATATCCCATAATATGCAAGAATTTTCTCAACTTGATATACAATCTTTTTCTTCGAAAATCGCCAGAATTGACATACGAGGTTTTGCATTTACACTGGTCAACGATATGGTGATTAACCCCTTCACTTACGAGATACATTAAACGGGTCAAAACTGGCGTAAGATGCACAGAACAAATTGGGTATTTTTGTCTCTAATGAATGTTTTATTCAATGAAAAGTACACGTTAAATTAAACAATTGATACAAAAAAAAAAAAAAAAAAAAAAAAAAAAAAAAAAAAAAACTCGAATAGTTTCATTACCATTTCTTGTTGTAAATCTTTCTCATGTATGTTGTCCGATATTCCATACACTAGAATTGCATTATTTCCCGGATTAGTGGTGGCACGTCAATCAGAGAGGTGTCTTCAGGTCATGGTAGCTAAACTAGTTATTTACTAGTATGTACTAGTTGAATTAGTTATAGTCCATCTTTCTTTTCAGGACAATTTTATGTATTTAGGCGTAGGAATATACAATGCCACGTTTTTTGGTATCCATTTTTTTGGACTGGAAAATATGCATATATCTAAATTTTGAAGAAAAAAACCCATCTGTTAAGATTGTCCATTTCTTGACATTATCACAAGGCAAAGATGGATCTATGCCATTTCAGGCACAGTTTGACTCAATGGGATGAAATGTGTGAAATATGGGATTTTAATTAGAACTTTATTGTCGCCAATATGAGCGACCTGCCGCCTTCTGTAGTAGTTGTTGTTGTGTACTAGGGACTGTCAAGTACATTATGCTATGTTGTTTAAATCCTCCACTTTCACGGTACAGAAACTACAGAGACAGAGCGATTTGCTCTGCCGCTTAAATCCTCTGGGGCGCTTCCGGCCATGTGTGGCTCTGTCTCTGGGATCACGATTTTTTGACAAAAACAGGTGAGTGTTCAACTTTGTTGTTCAATTATTTTCTTTTTGTGCTTAAAATCGAAAAACCGGGAATGTCATGCTCCCCTAAGACCATTTATCTGCCTGTTCTAATTCTGTGGGCTTCATAGTCGGCAGGGATTTCACAGGGTTATTGTCGTCGTAAGTCGACCCTATGTGATTTTTTCTTGTTTACATCATGTATTCATGTACATTCCAACGGTAAAAAGCCAGTTGCCGCAGCCAGAACATGTTATATATACTGTGCACAAAAAGTTTAGCACACTTGGAAAATGTCCTTTCCTAGTCAAAAACTATTCCAAAATCCATAAAAATAAAACTCTAATGTGTTTGAAAATTCAATTTTCTGGCGCTTCCTGAAAATTTTGTTTCAAAATTATTAATCGTTAGTTAGGTATCTCACTTTAAAGTGCACAGGGGTCAGATATCGAAAGTCAAGCAATTTTCAATGACGCGAATGTCCAGCATAAGCAGCTAGGACCGCCATTCAATGTCTTCCCATGTTGCAGAGAAGCTTCCTGACCACACAGAAAGGAATTTTGCCCATTCATACTGCAGATGACGCTCATTGCCATTGACGTTACAGACGTCATTACTTTCTCTAGCCTGACGTCCAACAATGTTCTTTGTGTGTTCTTTTGCTGGTGATTAAGCAGTTCAGGCGTAGATCATTCTGTATGTTCCTTGGAGTAAGTGGGTGGTGATTATCTTGAAATATCACAACGTTGTGTCGTTGTAAGACGGTCCAGTGACAGGTTGGATGATTTCATTGCAGTGCCCTTGCGCCGTTTGGTTGCCATCAACTGAAATGAGGTCTGTTTAACTGTTTTCATCTATTCCTGCCTAAAACTGACGCTGCACTCGACGTAACAGTCTCAATGATGACGTTATTGGTATCGAGCCTTACGCATCTTCTCCAACCACAAATCCTGCCGTCAGTTAATGACACGTAAAATGATATTCGTCCGGACATCAGTCCAATGTCTCCTGAATCAATGTAGATGTGTCAATACCCATTGACGCCTTGCCTGTCGATGCTTAACGTGATTGGCGTAAGATCGGAGGACCCTGATGCAAGTTGTGTGGAGCCTGTTCCGGACAGTCTGGTCACTAACGGTATACCTTGTGACGTCCTTGAGGAGTAGCACTAAATTCTTACTAGACAGGAATTCGAAACGTCGTCAAGACGTCGTTGTGAAACGATCCTCCCTGAACGTCGTTTTACACGGTCTACAAGATTTAGGTCGGTCGTTGGTGGCTAAAGTTGCATTAACCAAGTGCCGTAGGCGCGTAATTGTCAATTGGGGACAATTGAAATGCAAAGCGACATCTCTAACAGACATACCTGCTTGGAGCATGCAAAGAGCTCTCTGACGTCGAACTTACGTCATCATTTCTCGCCTTCCCATAACCAATTTCAAAGAATTTGTAACAGGTAAATTGATTCTGCTAACAGATCTGTGTAATCGTGTGTTTTTGGACAAGCTAGACATTATCGATGTCACTGCACACGTGCCGCACGTGACTTTTGCTTATCTGGACTTTGTCCAATCCACGGAATGTTCACTCTACACATGCACTGTATGCGTAATGAATGTTGATCGGGACAACTGAACAGCACAAAGCAATGTTCATTTAATTATCATAAACTGAAAAAATAATGTGTTAAAAAACGTGCTAAACTTTTTTTGCTCAGTATATTAATCGATGGATACGCTTTGATTAGACATCCCTTTTCCATGTCACAAACCTTAGAAATGATTGGCAAAAATAAAATTTGAGCAATTTCTATCAGTGGCTCAGTCTCTGGCGGCTGGCTCTGTCTCTGACGGCTGGCTCTGTCTCTGGCTCTGCGTGCTAGGTTCAAAATTTTAATCCATCAAAATTCGTGTCGAAGTAATGTATCTAATTAACTCACACACTGAAAAGATCATAATGCGTATTGCGATTTGTTCAGTCACTGATTAAACGCTTTCCAAAACATCGAAATTTCAGCGTTGCTCAATTTCAAACCTACTACAGGCGACAAACTGGATGTTGACAAAGGAGCAATTAGCATACGATTTGTCACATAAAAGCTGTAACAAAAGCCTCTCTGACAACCCGTCTCAAGTCCTTATAAATCGTACGTTTTAAACTCTGCAAAATCGCACGATTTATAAAGACGCACGACGGGTTGTAAGAGCGCCTCAAAATATTTTACATTCAAAGCAGGTCAAAAGTATGAATCTCTTTCGAGAAAAGTACGCTTTCTTTGTACATTTTCTGGATTTTTTTGTATAATGTTCCCCGTGTCACACGCACGTCTGTCGTACGTGCTCAGTACTTCTGTCTTGCGTGCTCCTGGCGTACTAAAGACGCAGAATGGTCGTAGCAAAGAATTGTCCGGTCAATTCTTTGCTGCGTGCAGTCTGTGTCGTGGTTGCGTCCACCAAAATCGTACGTTGCACGAGCGTGCATCGCACGACTAAACGTACGTTTTAGACGCAGACCGCACGCAAGAACACGTATGACAGGTTGTAAGAGAGGCTAAAGGAAAAAAATATCCTGGTTATCTGGTCTAATTATTTTGCATCAATGTAACCCGATATCTTTCCTTTTTATCTTTCCCAAACAAGACATTGCTCTGATGCATTGCGAGGAAAGAAAACTGCTAGCAGCAATAACCAGCATTTTCATATTTTTCTCACAGATTTCAATGATTTTTGGATACTTTTTTAAATTAAAACCATGACAGCCTTCAAAATTAATAACAAACCGGATTAGCTTATTCTTAAAGATATATTTTGATAGACATTCCTAACCTTGATCTTTTTCTAAAAAAATTAAACTTAATTTTAACTTGAAATCTTTGTTATCTACAAATATTGATTTTTAACTATTTACTGCTTCTTCCATAAAATGGCCACAATCACCAGGCTGATCATTTTGCCAGGGGTTGCGCAAAACAAATAGGTTAAAGAGGTAAAGTTGAAAGAGATACATAAAGGGAAAGTTAATAGATTTTAGACAGAGTTAGAAAAAATGGTTGGCTAGTTGGACATTGAAGGCGTCAACTGTGCCTGCTGACCGTAGACTTACGGAGATGATTCCAGTCTCCGGTGATTCATAGGAAGAAGGAATCTTGTCTAGCTGTTATTTTATTGCATGTGATCGCATAACTTTCTCCTTGCATGTTCCTTGAATGTCTGGTTGGTTTGCTAAGGTATTCATTTGGGTCTATTGTTAGCCTGTGTGTTGTTAGTTTGTAAAGTGTTGTTAACCTGACCATTCTCCGTCTGTCTTTTAGGGACTGCCATTTGAGATTTTCAAGCATGTTGTTTACAATAGATCGAATACCTGGGTATGTCGTCTATTGTTTATAAATCCAGCCGCTCTTCTTTTTACCTTTTCAAGCTTTTGGATGTCATTTTTCTCACGTGGGTCCCATATGCAGTTGCCATATAGATTCGAGTGTTACTAAGGCTTTGTATGCTGTTTCTTTGATGCGTTTGGACGATATGTTCAAGTTTCTTCTTAGAAAGCCCATGGTCCGATTGGTTTTATTGATTATGTTTGATATGTGCTGGTCCCAGTCAAGTATAAGTATTTGGTTGTTATGTATCCTTGGCTGATTTTACACGTCCCGGGGTGTACCCATGGAGTGTATAGTTATATTTGAGCAGTTTCTTCTTGTTACTTATTGTTAGTACCTGGAATTTGTCTGGATGGAACTCCATTTTCTACTATTGTTCCCATGAGGCAAGTCTGTTCAGGTTTTGCATTTAAGTCTTCATGAATGCCGTTGACGTAGTACAGAAATAGACTAGGACCTAGCACTGACCCTTGGGGGGCGCCAGACTGGATTTTCATTTGGGCAGAAGAATTACCTGCAACTGCAACTGTTTGGCTTCTGTTTGTCAGGAAATCTTCTATCCATTTATTTGTTTGCCTCTAATTCCATAGTGTTCTAGTTTCTGAAGTAGTTATATCTCTCGTCTGCTTGTTCAATACTGATTAAAGGTTGCACCTTATTGTCCATATCATACATGCCAAGCACGATAGCTCAAACTATATGTTCAATTTGACATGTGAAATGAAACATATGAATGATTTATATCGACGGTAAAATGCATGCTATTCTAATATACATGTATACAAATATAGCTGAAGCCTCCTAAGCGGTATCTTAGTTTCTATCACAACTAACATATTTCTGGTGCTATAACCAATTCATATTTTTCGACTGAATAGGATAATTGATTTCGAGGTTATCGAGATGAAAGTGTTAACCAATATTTCGACCAGAAATTCTTTTAAGTTTCACGATACATCAAATTTTTAATTTAAAATTCATGCTTGGGATATTTTGGGATATTTTGCAGAGAATCAGTGATTGTCCCGACATTATAAAATAATTCAGAAAAGAAGTGGGGTTTTTTATCAATAAACTTCACGTAGGTTTGTTGAAAGATAAACATAAAGAACATCATGATGTTTTTATGAAGCTTGTATTTCCCTGAAAAACATACATATAAAGCGATATTAGGCTATCTTGTCCTTCTTGTTCAACAACGATTAAGGTATCTGCAAGATAATTTTGAAATGGACATTTATACTTGGAAAGTATAATATTTGCAGTTAAATTGTTATAAACTCCAAAAATTCAATTATCAATATCACAATTTTTCAATAATTCTGGTATCACGAAACCGATTTGAATTCGATTTGGTTCTTCTTCTTCTTCTTCTTCTTCTTCTTCTTCTTCTTCTTCTTCTTCTTCTTCTTCTTCTTCTTCTTCTTCTTCTTCTTCTTCTTCTTCTTCTTCTTCTTCTTCTTCTTCTTCTTCTTCCTCTTCTGCTAGTACTTTCAGCTGATCTCTAGGTTGTTCAGCGTGTAAGCAACGTATGAGGGAGCGTTAAATTCATACACCGGGAAATAAATGAAAAAATTCAAGTGCCTGTTAAAAAAGAAATAGTTTTCGAAACTCATTTAATCAGTGACTGAACCCTTCACCATACGCATTAAGATCTATTCAGTGTGTGAGCTAATTAGATACATTACTTCGACAAAAAATTGTGATTTATTACAATTTTGAGCAGAGCCAGAGACAGAGCCAGCCGTCAGAGACAGGACAGCCGCCAGAGACAGAGCCACTGATAAAAATTGCTCAAATTTTATTTTTGCCAATCATTTCTAAGGTTTTGTGACATGGAAAAGGGATGTCTAATCTAAGTGTATCCATCGATTAGTATATAACATGTTTTGGCTGCGGCAATTGGCTTTTTATCGTTGGAATGTAGATGAATACATGATGTAAACAAGAAAAAATCACATAGGGTCGACTTACGACGACGATAACCCTGTGAAAACCCTGCCGACTATAAAGCCCTCCGAATTAGAACAGGCAGATAAATGGTCTTAGGGGAGCATGACATTCCCGGTTTTTCGATTTTAAGCACAAAAAAGAAAATTATTGAACAACAAAGTTGAACACTCACCTGTTTTTGTCAAAAAATCGTTATCCCAGAGACAGAGCCACACATGGCCGGAAGCGCCCCAGAGGATTTAAGCGGTAGACCCATTGGCTCTGTCTCTGTAGTTTCCGTACCGTGACTTTGTCTTAGGAAGCCATGTATAGTTTAACCTCCTCACACACTTTGATGAATTTCGACGTTCCTAACTGCCAAACGTTTTGGAACATGCTAAGAGAGGTAAACATACAGACTATCTGTATTTCTACATTTTCATCAATATCATTACTAAATCGCAGAACGTTTTCATTCTGACAAATTTTGCTTTTGTAACTTGTTTGAATTTAAATACATGTAGGTATCAATTTTGCTGTTCGTGAAACCGTTAATCGAGGAGAAAGAGTGTTGTAGTCAATTTCCTCAGGAGATTGTCACCCTTTCAATTTCTTTAGCCATTTTATTACGTTCAATCTCTATTTACAACACAATAAAATAAACTTTAGGCTTTCTTTGACCCCGAATGCTTTATTCCAGAGGCTTTATATTGCTCAAATGAACTAAACACTTTATTTGCGTTTGATGTTTATATGAAGGACCGGAAGATGTCGGACAAACATGGGATAGGATCCAGAAATGGAGTGCTTAAAAGCTTGAGCGTATGACAAACCCGCATGTGTACAACTAGTGGTTGTCCAGCGTTGTTGCATGACGGTATTTCTGTATTACTGCCACCTCAGATTATGGTAAAACTATAACAGATGAGCGACACGGAACAGTTTCGACGAAAATCACAAATTCCATACATGTACATCCAAACTGCTATTAACTATTCTCCAGTGGATCGGCTTTTGACTGCCACATAACGTCTAAGGGCTTCGATAAATCTATATTTTCTAATATTAAGGGGGAATGCTCCAGTTTCCTAATTTTTTCCCAATAATAGAATTCATTTATAAATATTTTGTATGCTGAAATTACATGTTATTACCAATTGAAAAATAAAATAAAAATGGGTGGTCAGCGATCTTGTTTGAATTTTAGAGGCATTCGTATCACATACCCCTACATCGAAAAAATGCACAATTTCTTGCACCCGTCCAAGGTCACTAAAATGCTAACAAAATGCTGTATATTCATCGTTTAGTCCCGAAAACGGATTTAAAGTAACGTCTTACATTTGATAAGAACAGAAAACCCAAAATATGTGCTATCATACACGTGTAAATATATACAAGAGGGCCAGAATGGCCCTATATCGCTCACCTGAAAGAAGTTTAAGACACGCCCACTTTTTTTGACGAATCAAAAATTTGCAAACAAATTTTTGAAAAGGGTCACTCAAGGAACATCGTTGCCAAATTTGTTTCAAATTGACCCTATGCTTGATTTTTAAAGAATTTTCTTATGATTTCTCTTAAGTCTGATAAGCCACGCCCTGCCACGCCCACTTTTTTTTACCAATACACAATTTGCCAATATATTTTGAAAAGGGTCACTCAAGGAACAATTCTGTAAAGTTTGCTTCAAATTGGGCCAATGGTTGATTTTTAAAGAATTTTCTTATGATTTCTGTAAGTCTGATAAGCCAAGCCCAATTTTTTCTGACAAATAAAAAATTTGAGAAAAATTTTTGAAAAGAGTCACCCAAGGAACATTTCTGCCAAGTGTGGTTCAAATTGGGCCAATGGTTGATTTTCAAAGAATTTTCTTATGATTTCTCCAAGTCCGGTAAATGCTGACCTGCCACGCCCACAATTTTGGATGAATAAAAAATCCGCGAACAAATCTTAAGAAGGGTCAACCAAGGAACATTCCTGCCAAATTTGGTTTTAATTGGCCCTATGGTTAAGGAGAAGAAGATTTTTGAAGAATTTTTTAACAATTTCTCTTGGTTAGATAAGCCCCGCCCTGCCACACCCACATTTTTTGACGAAACTATAAATTTATGAACAAATGTTGAAAAGGGTCACTCAAGGAACAATTCTGCCAAGTTTGGTTCAAATTGGCCCATTGGTTGATTTTTAAAGAATTTTCTTAGGATTTCTCTAAGGCTGATAAGCCCCTCTTCCTCCCTGCCACGCCCTCATATTTTGACAATTAAGTAAAAATTTGTGAATCAATTTTGAAAAGAGAGACTCAAAGAACATTCCTGCAAAGTATGCTTCAGATAGGCCCAATGGTTAATTTTTAAAGAATTTTCTTATGATTTCTCTAAGTCTGATAAGCCCCTTTCTCCCTGCCATGGCCACAATTTTTTACAAATGAAAATATTTGTGAACAAAGTTTAAAAAGAATGGCTTAAGGCACATCCCCGCAAAGTCTGGTTCAAATTGGCCCAATGGTTAATTTTTAAAGAATTTTCTTATGATTTTTTTTAAGTCTGATAAGCCCCTTTCTCCCAGCCACGGTCACATTTTTTGACGAATCAAAAATCTGAGAACAAGTTTTGAGGAGGGTCACTCAAGGAACAATTCTGCCAAGTTTGGTTCAAATTGGGACAATGGTTGATTTTTAAAGAATTTTCTTAGGATTTCTCTAAGTGCGATAAGCCCCGCCCTGCCACGCCCACATTTTTTTACGAATCTAAAATCCGCGAACAAGTTTTGAGAAGGGTCACTCAAGGAACATTCCTGCCAAGTTTGGTCAAAATTGGCCTGTTAGTTTTGGAGAAGAAGATGTTTGAAGAAATTGTTGACGGACGGACAGACGGACAGACGGACAGACGGACGGACGGACAGACGGACAGACGGACGACGGACGGTGAGTGACCACAATAGCTCCCCTCGAGCACTTCGTGCTCAGGTGAGCTAAAAACAGCATGCTCACGTGTTCGGTTAGATCAACTAAGCTGGAGTGTTTTATGTCAAAATTTGCATATTTTTGGAAATATTTCAAGTTCTACATAATAGAATTTGATAAAACTCCCTCATTGTATTAAGCAACATGTCCTGGTAATAATTCAAAAAGAAAATGTATAGGTCAGCGCACTTATTAGCGAATTACAGCAATTTTTATCAGCTACACATTAATAAAATGACGCAAAACAGTGGTAACTACATACAAACTTACGGCTGTCTTGCTCTAAATAATCGATTTTCATCTTGAGGATATCAATTTCGCATAATAAATACGCTTTTACCGCCGAAAACTGGTAAATTGTAATGGTGTGTTATATTATTTAAAATACGGTAACGAAACATATTGGTACGAAACAGTTAATTTCCTACAGTAATGACCGAATGTTCCGAAAAACTGGAGCATTCGCCCTTAAGGGAAACTGATTTCCTTAAGGTGGAAATCGATTATTTAGAGCAAGAAAGTTGTAAGTGTGTACGCAGTTACCACTATTTGTGTCATTTTATTCGTGTGTAGTTGATAAAAATTGCTGTAATTCATTAATAAGTGCGCTGACCTATACATTTTCTTTCTGAACCAGGACATGTTGCTTAAGGTTAGTTTGGAGAGCGGCCACGTGACTTACAAATTTTGTGTTTATTCTGTGGCACCAAATGCCCATGCTACAATTTTCACATTTCTTTAAAGCGGAACATTCCCCTTTTTTGTTATGGTGAATGTCAAATGAAGTATTTTATTGTTCTAAATGTAAACGTATGCCAGAAAATTTTAGATTTTCTTTGAAAATATAGATATTTTTGTCATAATTAGGCTTTAACAGGGTGGGTGGGGTAAGATAAAGTCAAATATCGTTTTTATTTGGGTGGAAAGGTGTACTGATATTTTGTGTAAAAATAGCTCTTGGTATTATCTTTAAAATATCCAAAAAACAAAAAAAATATTCATTGGGTAATTTTTTGGCAAATTGAAAAAAAAAAAAAAAAAAAAGTTGCAAAATGTTCTCAAGAAAATGTGATTTTTCAACTTTTCCATTATTTCTTTTCCAGAAAATGATTTTGAAATATTTCTTTCAATCATTTTATCACATTTGTGCATATGTTAAGTCTCTAAATTTATATAACATTTGAAATTATCCATTCAGAATAACTTGCTATATGACTTTCAAACATAAGGGTAATTTTGCGAAAATGGTCATTACTAGTCAAGGGACAGATAACTCTGACACGAAGACGAGTCAGGAAACTTGCCCTGATTTTCTTTTATATTTTGTTCAGGAAATGTTACATTACAACATATGAAAATGTGGCTTCTGTAAGAAGCAGAGGGTGCAAAACCCAATGTGATAGTGTGCATTATATACGTAAGTATGAAGTACAGGCTTCTTTTGGGTTCAAAACTGGTTTCCTTGTATATAATTCATATTTTAGAGGCAAGATGAGTTGATTTCGCCTAAACCGCCTCACATTCACGGAATGATAAAGAAAACGGCAACTTTCTCGAAGAAAGCAGACATTGCAAGGGGTCAAGAAATCATTAGGGATGAGCCTCGGCCTAGTCTCATTTCCAATGAAAAAACTTCATCGATTCAATTTTCAATTTTCTTACCTTGGGGTCTGTTTTGCGCCACAAACCGGCGTTCTACACCACACTTTCAGCGTTACGCCAACCACATCCACCAGTAACGATTGGACATGGTGAACCCGTCGTGCGTCTTTTAAAAAGTGTACTTTCTAAAACTCTGCAAAGTCGCACGATTTATAAAGACAAACGACGGGTTGTAAGAGCGCCTCAAAATATGTGTATTCAAAGCAGGCCAAAAGTATGAATCTCTTTCGAGAAAAGTACACATTTTTTGTGAATTTTCTGGATTTATAGTATATCGTTCCCTTCGTCACACGCGCGCCTGTCGTGCGTGTTCCGTACTTCTGTCTTGCGTGCTCCTGGCGTTCTAAAAAACGCAGAATGGTCGTAGCCAAGAATTGTCCGGTCAATTCTTTGCTGCGTGCAGTCTGTGTCGAGGTTGCGTCCACCAAAATTGTACATTGCACGTGCGTGCATCGCATGACTATATGGCGTACCAAATAAGTCAAAGGTCTATTTAGAGCGTGCGAGCTTAAAATATACGCGGCGACGCGTAAATTTTATGCGTCGACTCGTATATTTACGAGTCGACGCATAAAATTTACGCGAGCAGTTGAAAATGTATGCGTCGACGCTTAAATTTTCAACTGTTCGCGTAAATATACGCGTCGACACATATTTTTTTCTATTAATCAATCAGATCCTTCGTTTCATCCATCAATTTTATGGTATAAAGGGAAAGGTTTTTAACCGCCTCTCCCATTGGTCAGCCTCGGTTTCACATTTTTTACTCCTGCTCGCGTAAAATTTACGCGTCGACGCATATATATTCAACTGCTTGCTTAAATATTATGCGTCGACGCATAAAATTCTATATAGACTTTTGACCAATTTAGTATGTCATACGACTAAACGTACGTTTTAGACGCAGACCGCACGCAGGAGCACGTACGACCGGTTGTAAGAGAGCTAAATGGGTCAAAAGTCTATATAGTATGGCGCGCGAAAGGGGTCTAAAGTCAAAATAGCGCTAGACCTATAATTAAAATAGGGGTAGACCGCTATTTTACCCTTATATTTTTAGCGGTCTACCGATAAAAATATCGGTCTACCCATAAAATAAGGGTAGACCGCTATTTCAATTAACGGTCTAGCGATAAAATTACCGATAGACCGCTATTTTTATCGGTAGACCCCTATTTTTTTTTCGAAAGCCAATCACAGAGCTTGTACGTTGATATTGCCGCGTCGGATATCCTCGGATAATGTCGATCAAAGATCGAATCATCGACTCGGATGTGTGTGTATGAAGAAATCTTAAAAAAATGGATTTCTTAGCCGGAAGTAGCTACGCTTCATAAAGTAGTTTTCGAGGTCAACCATGGCAACTTGCGGGACTTGCAGGTTGTAATCATTCTAAAAAGAGAGGACACTGGAACTGCAAACAATGTGTTTCAGTATCATTGTCGCGTCATTGTTGACATTAGTCACAGACGAACGTTTTGAATTGTTGTTCTATTCTATTCTATTCATAGTTTGAAAATAGTTCTACGAGATGCTTCAAAGGTATGATTCGATAGAGTTGTCCTTGGTGATCCAATTGATATTGCCGGTTTGTTGAGGATGTAACGAGCCATTTGATTGGCTAATGAGATTTCGAGCAGAAGGGTCAAAATAATTATCGGTCTACCGGTAATTTATCGCTAGACCGTTAATTGAAATAGCGATCTACCCTTATTTTATGGGTAGACCGATATTTTTATCGGTAGACCGATAAAAATATAAGGGTAGACCGCTATTTTTAGCGGTCTACCCCTATTTTAATTATAGGTCTAGCGCTATATTGACATTCCCATAATGTCTGTGGTCCTAGTCACCTAACCATGAGCACATTCTTTGTGTTTTATGTAATACAGAAAGGGCGAAATATAGACCAGTCACTTTAGCATTTAGGGTACCACTAATTCTAACAGAAATAATTTTGTAAATGAACGAAAGTATTTTATATCATGATCAACATATCAAAAGTCCTCAGAGCAAATCTGGGGGGAAATTGTGTTAAATCACGCTAAAAGATGCCTTGATATGATCGTAAAACGCTGGTCCATCCTAACCACCATACATTTTCTCGATTACCACGTGCTTCTCTTACGCTGTACTTGTCACATATTATTTCTAATTTGATTGAATTTTATATTAAATCTGAAAAATGTATTCATTATATAAAAATATAAAAGGATAAATATAACGAATAAGTAAAAATAATTTAGCTTTAAATAGAATTATCTGCGATCGATTTTTAAAAGTACGGAAGCTCAATGTGACTCTAATATTATTACATCCGTCAGATATAGATCATTCAAATCGGAATTACACAATTTGTGAGAAAATCATCCTTTACTCGCCCCCAACCACTTGGATTGAAGTCCACACATGCTTTTTGTTTTTATACGCCCGAAGGGTCGTATTATGTTATGGCCTGGTCGTCCGTCTGTCCGTCTGCCCGTCCGTCCGTCCATTATCAATTTCTTGTGTGCGCAACTTCTCCTACAGTTTTGATCAGAATTTGATCAAACTTGCCACAATGAATTTCTATGGTATCTAGTTGTGCACACTGCTAACGGAATTCAGATAACTCTTTTCGTTCTTGAATTATCTGCCCTTGAATAAAAATTGTCCATAAAAATGCCCATTTTATTGTGTGCGCAACTCCTCCTACAGTTTTGATGAGAATTTTATCAAACTAGCCATAATGAATTTCTACGGTGTCTAGTTGTACACAATGCTCATGGAATTTAAATAACTGTTTTCGTTTCTGAATTATCTTCCCTTGAATCAAAGAAAAAATGCCCATTTTCTCAAAAATGCCCATTTTCTCGTGTGCGCAACTCCTACAGTTTCGACCCGAATTCAATCAAACTAGCCTCAATGAATCTCCATGGTGTCTAGTTGTACACACCGCTCACGGAATTTAGATAACTGTTTTTGTTTCTGAATAATCTGCCCTTGAATTTAAGGAAACTAGAGACAACGAATCTCTATGGTGTCTGTGAAAAAGGACGGGGAAAGTATTGCATTTGCAATTTCGTGACGCGGAGATAAGCGAATTTCACTTCAATAGAGAGTATTCATCAACTTTTAGTCGACGAACTATTATACTTGCGACAAATAAAAAAATAGCTGATTTTTACCCTGTTTGTATGGCGTAGAACGCGAAATAGAAGGTGCATTAATGACGTCATCAATAATGGACGAAATAACGTCAAATGCATTTAGAATGACACTAATGAATTGTTGCTACAACATAACAACAAGCTCGGCAACTAAGCGGCGTATCGCGATTCCAGAAAAATCGGACTAAATCCGCGAAGATGGGCATCCGGTTTCTAAATAATATTCACAATTAGAGACATGCATGACTGTTTGGTGATCCCATGTCTTCAAACTTCTTCTTGAAGCTGTTCACCTGATTCTTACTGATTAGCTATTTACGTTTATCTGCATTCTTCATTTGAGTAATTACATAATTTTCTGACATTTTCCCTTAATAAAGCCAATTTTGCAAAAAAATATACGATTAGAAGACGTCAACAATGACGTAGTAATGACGTGTTCCAGCATATTATACAATGTAAGTATGTTGCACAAAATTGCATTAATCATATTTACGAATTGATTTTTAAATTCTGTATGAATGAAATACCACAGGTCTACATGTTCTTATTTCATTTGAAAGCTTAACACGCCTTATGAAATACCCTTATAACAAAGCAGTTCTAGTATTTGGGTAATGTAGATCATTAAACATTCATAAAGATCTACTATTTTTCACACATAATCTTGAATTGTACTAAATAGAAAACATAAACATAACTTCATTTCTTTAATGACTTAAATTCATTATATAGTGATTTGTTTTATGGACCGGTGACCTTATCTAAGACAATGTCATGATTGGTTGATTGTATAACAAGAAAACAAAATTCAATCAGAAATGAATAGCAGTCGTTGATTTGACGTCTCTAAAGAGAACCGACTCTTAAAAAATGAAGAAAGTGCTGATAACCAGATTTTTCTCCTTTTGCATCAATACGTTTTTCTCATGTTATTTTTCTATAATGTATACAAATCCTTTTTTTCAAAGATTTTTTGTCGTCTACAGCAGCTTTCGAACTGGAAGTATAATATTTAGGTACAGCGAAGGGTTTAAAAGTATTTGGATAAGTTAATCTTAGTACATGAGTGGGTGGGGAAATTTCGCTCGCAAATTCACTTTCCATGTAAAATTCAAATAAAGAAAAATAGCGAAATCGATGTTTTTTATAGGGTTAATTCACGTTTTTGAGGTCGTTAACATTCTCAGAGGCCCAAAAAATGCGTTATCGCCTGAGACCGGAGGTCGAAGGCGATAACCCATTTTGTGGGCCTCTGAGAATGTTAACGACCGAAAAAACGTGAATTGACGCTATTATTGCATAAAATATGAATAATTTGCAAAGAAATGTAATAAAATAAGACGAATAACTAAAAAACTTAGTGAAAATTTAGCCACATTTACACCGGCAGATACCAGAGTTTTCCGGCATTCGACTCGACATATATCGAGTAAGTGCGATATCCACTAGACGGGCCGTTAGATTTTCATCGTGTAGCTATATAGTCAAGTTTCATCGCATTTTTACTGACATAATCTTCATTTGGGTTGGCGAAATCCTAACAATATTCGACTTAGTTTTCTTTTGGAAACATGCTCCGGTTATCCTAACGTTCATTTCAGTGCGAGTAATAAATTAAAAGGCCGGAATTTCCAAGGTAGATCTCTGGACCGTTTGGTTCGTTTCAGACATTCGTTCATTTCAATAAAAACAAAGTTGTAAAGGAAAAATTGCAGTAATTAAAAGAAGAACAAGAAATACATAGGCTTACCACCACATTTGACCTAGACCACAACCACTCAATTCTAATTTCTATCCTTCCATGTCCACGAAATACACTTTTAGTTTAAAATCTGTCAGCTGCCCGTTTGTTTACTTTTTGATTCCAAGAATTAAACCTACGTCACTATAATTAGTACGTCATCAGATATGGTTAGTTACACTGGGAGACCTAGTTTATTTATTGGGATGTAAACTGGAAATGGGGTCTTACAAGAATTTACATCGCGGAAAAGGGAAATGACAAAATTTCGGCTTTATTTTCAATTTTCTGAAGCACTCACAACAAATCCCCGATCGAGGATATTTGAGTGCAAAACTGGTCCGATATCCCACGTGAATCTGCCGATTAATGCACGATTTCTCTGGATATCCGCCCGCTTTCTGCTGGTTATACAATGCCAATAACAGACTGAAAACACACATTTTAGGCAATAATATAGGGTTAATTCACGTTTTTGAGGTCGTTAACATTCTCAGAGGCCCCAAAAATGCGTTATCGCCTGAGACCGAAGGTCGAGGGCGATAACCCATTTTGTGGGCCTCTGAGAATGTTAACGACCGAAAAAACGTGAATTGACGCTATTATTGCATAAAATATGAAGAATTTGCAAAGAAATGTAATAAAATAAGACGAATAACTGAAAAACTTTGTGAAAATTTAGCCACATTTTCACCGACAGACACCAGAGTTTTCCGGCATTCGACTCGACATATATCGAGTAAGTCCGATATCCACTAGACGGGCCGTTAGATTTTCATCGTGTAGCTATATAGTCAAGTTTCATCGCATTTTTACTGACATAATCTTCATTTGGGTTGGCGAAATCCTAACAATATTCGACTTAGTTTTCTTTTGGAAACATGCTCCGGTTATCCTAACGTTCATTTCAGTGCGAGTAATAAATTAAAAGGCCGGAATTTCCAAGGTAGATCTCTGGACCGTTTGGTTCGTTTCAGACATTCGTTCATTTCAATAAAAACAAAGTTGTAAAGGAAAAATTGCAGTAATTAAAAGAAGAACAAGAAATACATAGGCTTACCACCACATTTGACCTAGACCACAACCACTCAATTCTAATTTCTATCCTTCCATGTCCACGAAATACACTTTTAGTTTAAAATCTGTCAGCTGCCCGTTTGTTTACTTTTTGATTCCAAGAATTAAACCTACGTCACTATAATTAGTACGTCATCAGATATGGTTAGTTACACTGGGAGACCTAGTTTATTTATTGGGATGTAAACTGGAAATGGGGTCTTACAAGAATTTACATCGCGGAAAAGGGAAATGACAAAATTTCGGCTTTATTTTCAATTTTCTGAAGCACTCACAACAAATCCCCGATCGAGGATATTTGAGTGCAAAACTGGTCCGATATCCCACGTGAATCTGCCGATTAATGCACGATTTCTCTGGATATCCGCCCGCTTTCTGCTGGTTATACAATGCCAATAACAGACTGAAAACACACATTTTAGGCAATAATATAGGGTTAATTCACGTTTTTGAGGTCGTTAACATTCTCAGAGGCCCCAAAAATGCGTTATCGCCTGAGACCGAAGGTCGAGGGCGATAACCCATTTTGTGGGCCTCTGAGAATGTTAACGACCGAAAAAACGTGAATTGACGCTATTATTGCATAAAATATGAAGAATTTGCAAAGAAATGTAATAAAATAAGACGAATAACTGAAAAACTTTGTGAAAATTTAGCCACATTTTCACCGACAGACACCAGAGTTTTCCGGCATTCGACTCGACATATATCGAGTAAGTCCGATATCCACTAGACGGGCCGTTAGATTTTCATCGTGTAGCTATGTAGTCAAGTTTCATCGCATTTTTACTGACATAATCTTCATTTGGGTTGGCGAAATCGTAACAATATTCGACTAAGTTTTCTTTTGGAAACATACTCTGGATATTCTAACGTTCATTTCAGTGCGGGTACAGTAATAAAACAAAAGGTCGGAACTTCCGAGGTAGATCTCTGGTTCGTTTCAGACATTCGTTCATTTCGATAAAAAACAAAGTTGTAAAGGAAAAATTGCAGTAACTAAAAGAAGAACAAGAAAAACATAGGCTTACCATCACATTTGACCTAGACCACAACCACTCAATTGTAATTTATATTCTTCCGTGTCCACGAAATCCACTTTTAGTTCAAAATCTGTCAGCTGCCCGTTTGTTTACCTTTTGATTCCAAGAATTAAACCTACGTCACTACATTTGTATATTACGTCATCAGATATGGTTACACTGGGAGACCTAGTATTTATTGGGGTATAAACTGGAAATGGGGTCTTATAAGAATTTACATCGCGGAAAAGGGAAATGACAAAATTTCGGCTTTATTTTCAATTTTCTGAAGCACTCATAACAAATCCCCGATCGAGGATATGTGAATGCAAAACCAGTCCGACAATGCACGTGAATTTACTGAATAACGACCGTTTTTGACAATATCAGACTGATTTTTGATTGTTATCCAATGCCAATAACAGACTGAAAACACACATTTTAGGCAATAATACTCTATAAACCTCTTTTATTAAATTATCCGTAAAATATTCCATCCACAATATCATACTTGGTTTCAAAAGACTGTTTTCTATGCCTACACCCCAAAACATACTTTTGGCTTGCTTTGAAGGGGTCCCCTAGTAAGATCGATTTTTTCATATTTCCCCTCGAGTAACATTTGAGGACTTTTTTTCTAGAATGGGTAAATGGTTATAGATTATAAAAATGTTGGTTTTGTTTCTGTTAGAATTAGTGGTGGGTTGGGCCTATTTTTCGGCTAAAGTGACTGGCCTAATAATGATAAAATATCTACTAGCCGGTAGTAAAGTAAGAGAAAATTTAAAGCCATGATACGTTGTAGAGAAATCAAATAACGATTAACTGGAATAACCTTTGTTCCACTAAGTCGCACTTCCAAAGTTTGCATAACCAGAATGTAGCAAGGTCCAGTCCCGAGTAACATGTACTGTATAGAATTTTGAGTCAGTATGGTGGAAATAAAGAGACAAACACAACAGGAATACTTTCTTTTGCCTCTCAGTTTATTATATATATATATATATGTATTTTACGCCAACGATGCCAGAAAGAATTGTTAGAATTGTCCGTAAAGGATTTACTGCGTATGATAAAAAATCCTAATAGCGTCTATTTTAAATTAGTCATTACCAATTTATATTTGTTTAAATAGCTGTCAACCCATTAGACTGCTTTAATTCTTTCCCAAATGAACCCTTGTTTTGGCGATATAATAAGCTCTTAGATTAGAAACCATTGAAAAGAAGAGAAAACAAACTGGCTTTCCCACTTCCGTGTATGCTATACATGGTAGAATATCTATATTCAGTATCTCTGTTGTTGTCTTCTGCAACATTTAGAACAAGTACATGGTCGTCGTTTTGTAAGGGTTAATATGATACAATGTAAGAGCTGTAATTCTGATCTATATTAAAGGAAAAAAGAAACGCAACAAAAATATATTTGATCATACGTTTTGTTTTTGTCTTTCTCAAAATTACCCTAATTCGAGTACTTTTTTCAATGCATTGTAAAACTTCATCATTTGACCTTCTCGTGTCAAAATTTCACCAAGGTCATAGGTTGTACGTGCCATAAATATGCGTTTAAACGAGAGTGTTTTTGTGTCAACGTTAAATGCGTTCTTGAATGCAATCCAATTTGACATTAACGACTCCTGGCTGAAATTTGATTGCTGAATAGCATAAAAAATTTCTCGATAAGAGAATTTGTTTCCCTTGGCAAAATAGGCGAACGTAATGGTCCTGACGTCGTGGCGTTAGACGTTGACGACCGCTTTTCGGGCGACCGTCAGTTGTTCCGTTCGTTCTAAGACGTTATCTCAAGCACCATTTTGTCAATCGATGTACACCAAAGTCAGCAGCAATTGCATGTTGAGATGTTCCATTCGTAAACATCACAATTGCTACCGGACGACGTCATTGAATAAGTCGCAAAATGATTTGAGGGGTTAAATCCAAACGAAAATCATTGCATTTTGTCGAGTCGATGTGCATCTACACAAATCAAAAGTTTTATGTAAAATTTGGGTATTTAAAGGTTTGCACGTGAAAAACGTGTAAACGTCTGTTTTGACGTCATCTCACGTAAGACAGGTTCTAACGTAAACACAAAGATCAATATCAAGATACAGTGCCCTGTAATCATCAGTAACAAAGTTGAATCAATAGCATCAAAGAATTAAGAGAAATAACAAAAAAATGCGTTGCGTTTCTTCTTTCATCTAGTATATTTAGCCTTTGATATACAACTATCTTTTTTTATTTTTCTGTGTGTGAATTTCATCTCCTTTTCAAGCCTCGAACATTAGGGCTACTCCAATTTTAAAGAAGATGCAGGCGACAACATTATTGATTTCTAAAGTTGAAGATGCATGTTTTAAACTGGGAAAAATTATAATACTGCTGACCATCAGGATTTTTTCTCCTCTGTCAATGATATCTCAAACTATATCTACTGGGGACGCCCAAACCATCTATGTCTATTATAAACGTACTTTTGCAATCTTCATCGGAGCGTTTTTATGTCCACTGTTATCCAAGACGTAGACCATGTATTAGGAACAGTGTAACAGCAGATATCAAAGGCGCCATGGCCTTATATTTCTTTTCAGCAAGCATTTTCTTCGGTAGAAACAAATAAAAGTCAAGCGGGGCGAGGTCTGGGCTACAATTTTATATATTAATGTATATGAACTGTGATATCGAGAAAGTGTCGTTTATGTAATTGAAAGAGATCTAGATAGATATATGTAGCTCTGTGAAGTCTGATCACGATCTATCATGTATGTTTCCCGAGTTGATACATGTACAAGTGATAAAGAAGCTATCACTGAACATGGATCTGGATCAGACTGTCTGTATAAACAGGTTAATATTGATCCATGTTGATCTCAAACAAGCCCGAATATTCTTTTCCAAATTCTGGTTCATATTTGAAAGGGAGTAAAAAAGAATGTGAAATCAAAGGAAATATTTAATCTTAATATAAATGGAAATGCAATGAACAATTATACAAAACTAATGTATATATAAAACAACATATATTACCTTAATCTTTTCCCAAACAACACATTATTAGACTGGTCTGTATAACCCCTTTCTGGACAGAAGACATGGTTAATGTCACTCGACATGACAAAGTAAGCCACAACGAAGACAATTTGAGAGACATCTTTACATGAGACGTCAATGCAATCAGTTGTTTGAGAAAGGGTTAAGATTGCATATTAAATCATTAACTGAAACTTGAAGCATTTGAATTAAAAATGAGTATAATGTCATTTCTATACAATTACAGTAATGCAGTAATCAAAGTAAGTTCACGTTAATGGGGGCTTCTTACCTGGCCCCGGTGTCTCGAAAAAAACTTAAGTATATTCTCATGAGAATAATTATGCTCAACTTCAAAGGGATACTCTTCAACGTTGGAGGTTATTCGATTGGAGTTCACGTGGATTTCGTGCGATTTGAGCACGGTGCTCAGATTTGAGCATGAGGTCGTACTTAAGTTTTTTCGAGAAACCGGGGCCTGGTCTCAGGTCCTGTATTTATGCGTTTCTGTCTCTCGATAAAATCAAGGGAGGCAAACATTCAGAAATTAACTTTCCTTGCTAATCTCTTTCCTCTGATGTATTACTTATTTGTACTGTTCCCAAAAATTGATCACAACCGATAAAAAAACCAAAACAAAAAACGATCTGAAATTTGTGTCGTTTTTCTGGGCGGCTGGGATCCATTTTTGGAAAAAATACAAGGACTCCACAAACAAGTAATATATGATCTGAGGATAGTGCTCGGTAAGTCGGGGTACATGCAAAAACCGCTCGAAAATTGACGCAGATATAGGTAAGTTATTGCACAATTTCTTACCAGAAGCGGGCAAATTTGTCCGTAGTCGTTAGCCATCCCATGATGCACAATCTTCACCATGAGAATACCAAGAGCTATTTACGTGTAATTTACGGAAAATTAAATCCACGGACAGTCGTAATTCAACTTTATAAAAAAATAGTTACAAATGTCAGCGAGTGGTAACGAATTATTTACGGAAGTGAACTGGTTGTTTACGTATGATAACGAATGTCTACGACTTGTCGATCCGTACAGACCTCGGAAAACAAAATTCGTGAGGATTTTTATAACGATTTCTTTATCGTGTATCGTGACTTTATTCTTGTTAAAAGCAATATATTCTCTGTGTATCAATATTTAACATTTGATGTTGACCAAGACAGAATTTCATACATACGAGTTATTTACGTATACCAACGAAATGTTTTTATTGCCAACGATGTTCACGAGTGACTACGGAATGCCAATTCGTAATAATCCGTTAGCAAAATGTGCATGAAAAAAGCATGAAGTGATCTTAGCATTTATAAACCAATGCGAAGCAATGTCCTATGCAACGGTAGAACTCTACAAAAACAAGGAAGTCCTGAACTGCCTGAATCGGTCGGATACACTGCCATGACAATGACCCGAAGGTCTGACGACCGGTGGACGTTATTCGGTTGATATGAACTGACATGTGGAGCCCATGTCCTCTCTATATTTATTGTGACAGAAAATGAACTGTCTCAAAGTAAAATTCCATTGAAATTGTTTCATAAAGTTACAACTATCATATGATTGGTGGATTATATTGATAGACCGCGGTTATTGGACAACTCGTAAAGAGAGATTTTTTCTTTTTTTCTCTCTCTCCCACTTTGTTTATTTCAAGGTGATTTATTTTTGATAACCATTTCCCAAATTACAAAATTTAGACTAATCTCATTTGAAAGTTGATACGACAACAAGATAATAGTCAATAAATGTAGAATTTCTTGTACTTTTGATATAAGGTAAAGGGAAAACTCTAGTTATCAGCATTGCCGTCTGGTACTGCATTTGTTGCAGGTCAGAAAAACGGGATTCATGTTGAAAAGGATTAAGACAGATACAAATCCCTGCAGATGGACCGACATAACCGAAATATTGAACATTAAAACAAGGAAGAATCTATATTACAAAAATATTACATTCCAAAGTCATTTCCAACAATATCTGTAATATTAATCAACAATCTAATGTTCTCAAACTAGTAGTATCTCTTGGCAAGGTTACTTACGATTTAAATATAATCTCTTCTCTTAAAAGGTTAATCAGTAAATATTTTTGTCTGTGAGAAACAATTATTCCATCTTTATTGCAATGTTAATATTTCGCCTTGACCTCCATTAAACTCATTCACCTTGGTATTAAAGAGTATGACTTGAAAGCTGTGTCCAACTTTAAACTTTTTTGCCAACAGACGTACAGGACAAAAACTACAATACTTTATTGACAAGTGACTGTCAAAATACATCAACATATCAGTACTTAAAAACAGACGATTTACTTATACATTCGATTTGATTGATTTTACACGCTCGTGTTACAGAACATGGTTCAAATTTAACACAGACAAATGTTCGTAATTAGCAATATTTAGGCCTACTATGGTTAACAATGGGTTAAGGCGAGAAATACCTCAGATAAAGTCAAATCGAACGTTCAATTTTTCAAAACGTGTCAATCGGGGAAAATCTCTTCTGGCACAGAACACTGGTGTAGATACAGAACACGGGTGGTAAACGGAGAAACTAGCTCCAAAAAGAGTCAAATGTATTTTGTTGTCTCGTGACATACCGGTACTTCCGGGGTAGTTGCTTCGAGGGAAAATCGGTTAAAGAAACGTAGGTGTCGAGAAGACTTTGCTTAAATTATTTCCTTTATAGTGAGTTTTGGAAAAATCTGGCGATGCTGTGATATGAAGAAATGGTCAAATTTTCTTACGCACAAGAACGTACGGTTTTAGTGAGCAGGGTCTTATTACGATCTTTCTACCATATTTCTATACGTTATCGAATGTGGATGAAATTTGATATGACCTTGCTCTTTCCGTGCTCTTTCCGTGCGTTAGTTCATACGTGTACGTCCATGTCTATATAAGACATCTCCGCTATTACATAATTTTCCTCGTCATGTGACCATGCGTAGGTCAATGTTGTGGCAGTATGGTGATTTTATGTGGCATAAATCGTGTGCCATACATGATCTAGCGTTGGATTTACTCATTATCTTGTGTTTAGGATTACAACCCATCATTAGATACCAAACACTTCGTTTATTTTCGCGCGTCATCCGTGAAAACGGAAAGAAAAAGAGATGTCCTCACCAGTTTCCGTTCTGTGGATGACGCCCGAAGATTTACGAAGCTTTTTTGTAGTAGATGATGGGCTGTAATCCTTTAATCGATTTATCTCGATAACACGTGCATGGTTTGCACATAGGTCAACTCTTATTTTTAGACAGTGTAATAAACAATGAAATTAGACCTTATTATGCCCCCTTTCGAAGAAAATGGGGGTATATTGTTTTGCAAGTATGTCGGTCGGTCGGTCGGTCGGTCCGTAGACCAAACCTTGTCCGGAGCATAACTCAAAAAGTATTGAAGGTAGAATCATGAAACTTTACAGGTGGATATATCTCATTATTGAGAGGTGCAGTGCACAAGAACCGTAACTCTGCCGATCATATTTTTGGAGTTATTGCCCTTTGTTGAATTTCAAACTTGATTCTTGTCCGGAGATTAACTAAAAAAGTGTGTAAGGTAGAGTCATGAAACTTTACAGGTGGATAGATCTCATTATGGAAAATTGCAGTCCACAAGAACTGTAACTCTGCTGACCAATTTCTTGGAGTTATTGCCCTTTGTTGATTTTCACACTTAATTCTTAATCTGGCATATATCTCATGTCCTTTTACACATACAGACTTGATATCTCACACCCTCCTATCAACATCGTTCACATTTGAACATGACCTTGGACCTTGTGACCTTGACCTCAGAGTTTGATCTTCTTTGAAAAAACTTTAACCTGGCCGATATATCATGTCCTTTTACACATACAGCCTTGATATTTGACACATGGACACCCCTGACCGAGACCTTTTGCATGACAATGACTTTGGACCTTGTGACCTTGACATTGGAGTTTGACCTACTTTTGGAAAAAAATTAAACTGGGCCTATATCTCATGTCCTATTACACATACAGCCTTGATATTTCACACATGGACACATCCTACCAAGACCTTTCGCATTTGACCATGACCTTGGACCTTGTGACCTTGACCTCGGAGTTTGACTTACTTTTAAAATACTATAACCTGGCCGATATGTCATGTCCTTATACACATACAGCCTTGATATTTGACACATGGGCACCCCTGACCAAGACCTTCCGCATATGACTATATGACCTTGGACCTTGTGACCTTGATATTGGAGTTTGACCTACTTTTGGAAAAAAATTAAACTGGGCCTATATCTCATGTCATATTACACATACAGTCTTGATATTTCACACATGGACACATCCTACAAAGACCTTTAACTTTTGACTATGGTCTTGGACCTTGTGACCTCGACCTTGGAGTTTGACCTACTTTAATAAAACTTTAATCTGGCCTATATAGCATGTCCTTTTACACATACAGCCTTGATATTTGACACATGGACACCTACAATAAAGACCTTTCGCATTTGATCATAACCTTTGACCTTGTGACCTTGACCTTGATGTTGACCTACTTTTAAAAAAAACTTTAACCTGGCCTATATTTCATGTCTTTTTACACATACAGCCTTGATATTTCACACATGATCATTTCCAACCAAGACATTTTACTTTTGACCATGACCTTGGACATTGACCTTGGAATTTGAACTTTTAAAAAAGCTTTAACCTGGCCTATATCTCATATCCTGTCACATATACAGCCTCGATACTTTACACATGGACACCTCCTACCAAGACCTTTCACAATTGACCATGACATTGGCCTGTGTGACCTTGACCTTGGAGTTTGATCCTCTTTTAAAAGTCTTTAACCTGGCCTATATCTTATGTCCTTTTACACCTACAGCCATGATATTTCACACATTTGACCATGACCTTGGGCCTTGTGAACTCGACCTTGGAGTTTGACCTACTTTAATAAAACTTTAACCTGGCCTATAGTTCATGTCCTTTAACACATACATGAAAAGTATGCCCCTGAGGGGGCATATATGTTTTACAAACATCTCTTGTTCTTTATTGCTTAACGCATTATTACTGTATAATTTTATATACAGTGCATCGAATTAAAGGTAATCAAATTCTAATGAGAATCACGTAATGTCGGAAGTTGCCTTGGGACGTCGTAAATAGTCGCAACATGTCCGATCAATAAGCCACATTATGAGTTACAAAATCGCCACTTTCGATAGCCGAACCTTTGCCGCGTCGCCTGAATAATTACGACATTGTGTGATCTCATTAGGGATGGACTATCTTATATAGGAAAACATATTTTTATCGGAATACACACTTCTAAGGCTTAAAAGGGTAATGAGAAGCAAGATCATGTGGGGCGCCGTGGTCTAATGGAAGGACACGGCAAAGCTGAATCTAGGTTTTCATAAAAGTGGGCCAACTCCCCCACCATACTTCAAAATGTGGGCCAACAGGATTCAGGCTTGAGCCATAGTGAATTTAACTTTTTATCGCACAAATATTAACCCTTTCCCAAACAAGACCTGGTTTCGACGTCCCTAATACATAAGGCTTGGGAAAATATTGATACAAAAGAAGAAACTGCTGATAACCAGCAGTTCCCCCTTTTGTCTCAATATTTTCTATGCCATATTTTACACAAATTCAATCTTTTATAACTTGCATTTTGTCATTAGTGGCAGTTTTTGAAGTGAAACTCCCTAATATTTTGCCGTTTGGAAAAGGGTTAAGTTAGTACTTACCTGTAACTAAAGTCATTATATGAAACTAAAGGGAACATTATCTTTTCTCTCTGTAAGTATTAGCTCTTGTCTTAGCAGTCTTTTTAGACAACTGTTGTCCATATAACAAACTTTACATGTTCAAGTTCTTTAATTTATTGGCTATTTAAAGTTTAGATTATACTATTCATAGAAAATAATTACACTGGAGTGGACTGGTTGAGGCAAATTATTTTCACCAAAAATCGTTTTTAAGTTTTCTTTTAAACTCTTCTATCCAGATCTAAATAGTCTCAGGGCTGTAGAAAAAAAGGCTGGACCATTTAACTTCAATCGTAACCCTCGGCAGAATCCAACATGTACATGATGTGGTTACTGCAGTAGACATCTACGCCGAGGAGGATCACTTGGTATCATCTAATTCAAACCATTTTGTGATAAAACAATTTTCAGGCAGAGTTTCTTTGTTTCGTCGGCAATTTTGATTGTGTGTCGCGATGAAAGCATATTATTCAGCCCATTTATGTGACCAAAAACGATTTTAACACAGCGTTTCTTTATTTTGTTTGTTTTGACCGCCATTGTTGTTGTTGTTGTTGTTGTTGTTGTCATTGCACACCGTAATAATTACAAATTATGAAATTTTCACAGCCTTCCCCCTTCATTTAACTTGTTTGTTTTTCCCGTTCTCGGGGTATATCTCGATTCTCGAACATAAATCTATTTCATTTCCAAGACAAAAATCTATTTTTTGAGGGGAGATATAAAAAAAATAAACTAGATATAGAATTGCAGGGTTTTCTCTGCTATCTGTTTTTAGCAACTTTTCAATGATTATGAACCTACGTCATTACGCGACGTTTATTGAAAAATGCGCCAATCTGAAAAAACGTGCGTGACTTCTCTCGCACGGCCTATTGTTTTTTGCGCCAAGCAATAAATTACTGCGGGAATCCCGCAATCCCGCGCCCTAGATTCAGCTCTGACACGGGCTTTGGGTTCAAATCCCGCCAGCGCCAAGGGAATTTTTCTGAGCAAAGAACTTACCCCACGTTGCTCCTCTTCACCCAGGTGTATAAATGGGTACACGGGAGAGTTAAAAGCCAAAGAGCTGTGGCTGCCGAAGGCGCCGACTGTTAACAGCCGACTTGAGACTCAGTGATCGTGGGTTAAAGTGTAAAGTCGGTTGAACACGCAAGTGAAAATAGACTTTAAATAGAAACTTTAACTTTATCATTACATTGTTGCTCGAAGTAACTGCCTTTTCCTCTAGGCAACTATCTCTCGCCAGAATGTGGCCATATTTCTATTTTTATGAACAAAAAAGATAGCAATTTTGTGATTATGCATTTTAGCTTGTGCTTGCATGTAAATTACGTGTTGTGTCGATATATTATTGACCATATTTTGGGAGAATGGTGGGTAAACATGAGTGTTTACATCTCCGAATAGCAATTTTTACATTCGATTTTATGATGTTTTTCAATGATTGTATTAAAATCCTGCTTACCCCAAAAAAGTTTGTTGTGTAGAAAGATTATACGGTGTAAGACCGTATAATCTTTCTACACAACAAACTTTGACCATTTCTTCATTTTACACCATCGCCGGATTTTTCAAAAACTCACCGAAAAAGAAATGATTTGAGAAAAAAGTGTTTCACACCTACCTTTGCTTACCGATATTTCCTCGATACAACTACCCCGAAAGTACCCCTATGTCACGAAGCGACAAAAAACCGTTGACTCTTATAGGGGCTAGTTTCTCTGTTTACCACCCGTGAGAAGCCAAAAGTTATCTATTCCCTGGTAAATTGTATAAATCGCTTTCATGTAATTAAGGTATAGAGTTTACCTAACAACCATTATGCTTATTCTTTCTCAGTTTGCACGTTCTGAAAACATTGTTCGTACCAGCCAGTTAGGGATATTGTTCGCCTCCTTCATAGAATTCCTCTCTCTCCGTTGTCTATAACTATTCTATGATGGCATACCACCAGAACAATTTTATTCAACATCTTCTTTATAAATGCGTACAATAGCTGTGTTTCCGCTAACACGCCGATTAGAATTTGTGATGATACAAACAATAAATATTCACATCCAAACATATATATTTACAACGGGCAGTGTGCGATCAAACATATACATGGTGGCTAACCCACGTGGCTATTTGGAAACGTCCACGCTCGCTCCAAAATAAAACAAAACGCTTAACTTTGCTTATACTCAATATATTTTTATGAAATAAAGTGCCTCGTACGCGTCTTGAATGGCGCCATTCATGCTTCCATCTCAAATTACTATACACCGTAGATTTGTCAAAAATCCAAACGCAATTTTATAGAACATAATGGGCTTGTTTCCCACTATTCTTTACACAAAAATGTTTGCGCTTGAATGTTTTTTTTTGTTTAAAACACGAGGTTTTGTGTAGAATGAGTTACAACCGCGAATGTTCTTCTCAAAAAAGCGTACGGTGCACTTTATCTCGTCAAAATCAGTTGCGTAAAAATTGAGCAAAAAGAAACAAGATGTGTTCGTGAAACACCAATGCCCCAAGAAATGGCCATTTTTCTAAAATGTTAAGTTTTCGTGTAAAGGGTTGATAAGGGTTAACAGATGACCTTGAGGAAGATCAAATTGCATAGAACAGATAAACATTGATTGGAAGTTGAATACCAAATTTGAGTTTGTATGTCAAATACTTTCCGAGAAAAGGCATATATTGATTTTTCGGACAGACAGACGAACAGACAGACAGCCGGACGGACGCAAGTAAAACAAAATGCCCCCGATCTCTCGATACGGGGGCATAAAACTACTTTGAGGCGGGTTATTTTAGGTGTGTACTTTCCCAAAAAGCCACGTGGGTTAGCTACCGTGATATCGAACATAATGTCATGTTTATTATTAAAGAATATACATTATCTTAACCGGAAATCGGTTATGACGTCATTTGTTTCACTTTTGTGTCGATTCAATAACGCAATTAATGCACTAAAATAATCTAGCGTTCGAATACCCCTTTTCTACTTAAATTGTGAATTTCGTCGATTCGATAGAAGCTCAGATCAAATTCTTCTAACTAAATATATACCCGTCTTAATGTTGAACGTTTACACATGTTTACATATGTTTGCGTTGTAAGTACTGGTACACATGTATCACTTACAAATATGCTCATCTATAGTCTTCGTACACCGTTCACAGTTGACATAACAACACCAGTAAAACTTACACTGACACCGCTCCACTAATGTAACACTCCGCGTCTCGTAACCACGACCACAACACAGAAGGTCACAACCATCTATAGCCTTACTTGTTTTATTACACGCCCGACCCTTCGTCCCGAGGGACCCCGTCCTAGGGTCGGGCTCACAGAAATCTGGGGAGGCCACCAGATAAACTATGTCCGAATTTGTTGGAGGTTTAAATTGGTCATTTACAGGAATTAAAACACTTCTTGTTTTCTTTTCTCCCAACTTGACTTCTGTTGCACCGTCAAATCGTTCTTTAAGCATTGCGCCTATAATCCGGAAGGTTGCCATGGATCTCCAGCAGGTTTTCAGTTCACATGAGCCAGAAACACCGTGACACTTACAGGATACCTTCATACTTTGTTCGACAGCCTGAAATATACAGTGGAACAATAGCAAACATACAGCAACTGGCACTTTACGTGTCGCCAGATTAGCTTCAGATGAAGTAAATACAATCTGTCAATTTCCGAGCTTCTTCGTTATTACAGTTACAAGATAAGATGGTGTTTTTTCTTAAGTGTTTTCTGTACAAGATAGATTAATTTTCCGGAAAAAATATTTCACTGTGTGGGTTGGGGTGGTATCGTAAAGATGGGATGGATTCCAGTCACATGAAAAGAATTCAACAATGTTTTATGTCAAATATACCTATCTATTTGTCAGGTTGTGCTAGGAAAATATTTAGAGAAGGCAATTCACTCGTGTTTACTCCCTGTTAAATAAATAATGCTGATAGGAAAAATGTAGACAGGAATTCTTTTACGTTGTGTGTTTCCAGTTTGTATGTTGATGGTTGTCTGATGGGTGTCTGAAAATTCAGCAACAAGCCTAACCTACATGTACACAGTATTCAAATAATTATCTATGTCAGAATGATACATATAGTAACGTTATTAATATAACGTATAAAGTATTTAGAGGCACCGCACTCTTGCAGGTTTAATTCATGTTCTGAAATTAATTCCAACCTTATTAAGACCACTGACCGACATATAGAAATCCACATTTTAGAAAGGGTATGAAAGCGTGGAAGAAGATGATTGACATACTATTATATCGACATATTTCAATACGGTCCAGTCAAAAAATTTTCGTTTCGGAAAGGAATCATGTGAAGGGGATTTCGTATTAAAATAGACGTTTTAAAACTCCTGACACGCAATTATTCCCCCCTCTAACAGCCAAAAACTTTCGTATAAACAATAGTTTTAAAATGGGATTCATTGATTGAAAATCTCTTTTCGCTGCCATCGAGCGTCTAACGATGTCTGCAACTTTCGTCACAGATGCCAAATATTTTTATTTTGTAGTAAACAGTTTCAGTGCGAACGTATCCAAATATTCAACATTTACCAATTTTCTAGCAGGTTTTATGCCGTATACAATAATCAGAGCCGTATACGACTTCATTTTTCTGTGTGTCTCTTGCCTAAGGAAGTACCCATTTAACGGTTGGGAGTCACGTGACACGGCGATTTTAGAAAATCTTAAGAATTCTAATAATACTTGACCAATTTGAATTTGGTTTGAAGCAGAGAAGGCGGAATACGTCAAGAATTAGCTGGATGTGTAAGATCTGTTGAAAATTAGCTGTTAAAGTGTTATTGACGTTCAACCAAAATGTTGGTATGCAACCCATCATTAGCACCAAAGAGCTAGAGGCGAAAAGTAACAATAATTCCTAAACTCTGATACATTGTCATTCTAAATACAAACATAAGCATTTTTAACGGTTTAGAATTTTGAATTCATGCACACTTATGGAAATATTTGACAAAAATGTTCTAAATTACCTGCCTTGCAAAATAATATTTGTGAATTATTTTCTTATTGAAATCCGGCGAAGTGAAATAACTTATGTGAAGTGTATTTACAAGTGCGTGTAATTTGATGCATTTCGTATAGATAGAAAGTGGTGTTTTTAATGATTGGTTGTATACCTTGAATAACTTTTTATTATCTAGTTTTAAAGGATCAATCGCATTTAGCAAATCCCCGATATCGGTACGTCTCTTCTCTCAGGTTGTAGATAGAACGTTATATAAATGTGTTTCAAACGCGAGTAGTGTTCTTCCATATAAAATATTAAATTGAACCTACAGTCATCATACCACGGAGGGACATTTTTACATTTTAGGATACATGTAAATGATCGATGATCAGGAGTCGCACAATTAAGTGATCTAGAACTATTTACTTCTTTTTCTACGATATGGTGATCTCCAAAGTTGCTTGTTTAACACTTTCAAAGATCCAGCAGTCAAAACTGACCTACATTGAAAACATGCTAGATGACAAGAATATTCTTCAAGGGGCCAATGGTAAATATTTCAGGCATCAGAACTCTCGAAGAGATTGCGTAGTTGCATGTGTGAAGCATCCCACAATATATGGCAACATTTTCCCAGAAATGGTAGCAGAAATGAACAATACGTGTTTGTGAAACACGAATGCACCCGAAATGGCCTAAAATGTCAAGTTTTAGTGTAAAGGGTTGATAAGGTGGATAGTGGATGACCTTGAGGTTGGCCATGTTGCATGAAACAGACAGATATTGAAAGAAAGTTACATACCAAAATAGAGCTTTTTTGTTGAATACTTTTGGAGAAAAGGCAAATGTTAAGTTTTCGGACAGACAGACGTAAAACAATATGCCCCGATCTTTCGATACGTGGGCATAACAATGCGGAAGTTTAAAGTTAGACAGGACTAATTGATCTTGGTTCGAATTTTCCCTGGACAGAAAAGATCTTTCCATTCAGGTTAACCAATCTGTACGATATTTCTTGAATATATATATTTTCAACTGTAACTGGGTTTTTGGTCTTCTTCTGGATGTAAGTGCTGTCGATACTTTAACTGTTTATTAAACAAACGAGTCCGACACTGTGTCCTTTTTTTCGTTTTCCCTTTTTTTATCATTTGACACACGTAAAAAAATATTTCAAACATTTCCTTATTTTCTTCTCAATGTTTACCAAATCCATTTCTGCAAGGTACATCAAAACAATGTCTTGTTTGCGAAAGGGTTAAAGAGAAGACAAGATATCTTTGTGGTGATTATGCGTAAAGGGATAAGAGTTTGTAAGAGTTTGTAATCTCTTACGGTAGTAATCAAGTTGCAGCGCGGTTTAACAGCCTTCCACTTCTTTTCTGTCATGAATCCGGAGATAACCAGTACTCGGATATCAAGCTCATTTACGTTGAAGGGTCTATATTTCATACGTATTTACATACCTCAAATTTTCAAGATTATGAGTTTATTTCAACACCGCTGTGATGTCAGCGTCTCTGTGCACCAAGCAACACGAAGACGTATGGATACATTGTCAGGAAAATAAATATACAATAAACCTACTGCGATATATCGCATGTATAGTAGTCCAATGAATGATATTTTGATTCTAGCCAAAAAATAAAAATACATCCATTAGGTATACAGATCAAAACGAATCCATATTGATGATAAACAACCTTTTGATGTAATATTGGAGAGACGATTTGCACGTGTGTCTCTATAATACCATATGTTTGTAGGTTTAAGGTTTGTTTATAAACATCAGATTACCCTGGGACAACTGTATTTATCGTCTTTCATCTGTCTGTCAATAATTATTGAATTGTACATACGCGTGACATGTAATAGAAATTATGATATATAAAGGGGCTGGTGTAGCCTTGAGTCAGGACCTGCATCTCTTGACAAATCAAGGGAGACCGACACTCAGAAATAAAATACATATATTAACTTACACTGATCTAAACTATACAGCGCCTTAAGCACAACACAGAGCAACACTTTTCTATGTACCTTATTTTTTATATTTCTTAATACAAATGACGTTATGCTTAACATACTGACATCAGTCTAGGGGCTGGTGGTAAGCTGGTCTAGAACCATATGAACGTATCCCAGTTTTTAGTCTACCCGGAAATGAATCTACCAGCATTACATGCGAGTCCATTGTATATCAAATTGATATATACTTCGACGAAAAAGAAACGCCGGTTATATAAGACACTTGTGTCTAGAGTAATAAAAGTCGGTCCGAGTGATACCCAGGTTAACGTTGTTAAGGTACATTTTAATAAAATCATACTTTTTCGTTTCCTCGCTCCGAAAGATTAGCGTGCTCAGATGACAAAATCTCGGGTACATGAAGGCCATTGAATTTGCCCAAGCAAATTATCATTATGTTTTAAAAGTTTTAAGTAAGTAGTCAAATCGATTTTTCAAATTTTGATTAAAATTGAGCAATTTCAATCTACGGTACGTTAATTTGCAGGTCAAATTCAGATGGTATGTTGCTGCGTATTTGGTATGCATCGTAGAACTATTGACCTTTTCCAACATCAGCGAGAGACGGGAAGGGTTAACCCATATTAATGCCATATTCATCAAATCATCTTGATACAATTCGAAACCGATCCTGTGTCAATGATTTTAAAAGAGCACGACAGCCATATGTTGCACCAAACAAGTAGGGAAGCCATGCGCGAATGGGGATATTTCTCACATAACCAACTTTAGAATCCGATTGAAACTTCACCTATTCAACTATTCAACAAACATGGAATTTGATACACAAAATGATAAAACTGTAACATTAAGCAATACCGTTTGGAACAATCGTAACCTAGTATGCGGTGGTTTTTTTTTTCGTCCCAGTATATCTAACGTTTCACAAACGACAAACTACGATTCATTCCTTCCCCAATTAAATTTCATGGCACAATTCATGATAAAAACGCACCAAATCTTGATTTTGATTCTATAGAAACCAAATCTTGATTTTGATTCTATAGAAATATAGAAGGAAATAATTTTGTATTTTTCATAGCTGGAATGTCAATAGCAGATATAGGTTGGGACTATATTTTAACTAATACATTACTAGTAATACAAGTTACCATGACAATGCATGGTAAAGCACCAAATGTTTGAGCGTAGTGTACTTTTGAGATAATATTACTTGTAAGTCAAGTGAAACAAATAACAAAGAGAACATTTTAGTCTATGTATAGTTCAAATATTTCATTTAATGGGTGTATAGCAACGGACTATTGTACTGTTTAGTCAAACCCTTGAATATTGAGATTATAAAATTTAATCAGATACATGTTTGAAGACATTCACAGGCAAGTTGGATGTTTTTAATCCTTTCTAACGCGACATTATTTCAAGTCATTGGAATTTCAGATGTTTTGTTTGTCGTTCAAGACATAGACTACTCTCCATTGCCGAGCTCTATTGATTAAACCATCAAATATGACCTCTGCAGTTTTCGGTACGCCAACAGCCTATTTGGTCGTCATATTCTAATTATAGCACACCATTTGAATTATCGAATCAAAATCATTCAGTTTTATCTTGCACGATCATTACGTATACATTACGTCGCTTCTATTTTTGGCTGAAGCCGGTAACATTTGAATTATCGAATCAAAATCATTCAGTTTGATCTGGTTTGATTACTTATACATTACGTCGCTTCTATTTTTGGCTGAAGCCGGTAATTTGAAGCGTCAGCCAATGAAAATTTGTATCAGCTTTTTGAATTGTTTTGTTGTGTATCGCCAACGATTGGATACTGAAATCCCGCCAAGGCCCCGAGATTAGACGTGAAATGACCCCGCGAGAACAGAGCTCATTCTATCGAAATGGAATGTAGAGATAATGCGCTCTGTTCATAAGAGAGTAGACATAGACAACATGACGTAATATTATTCTTTAGCCAGTAATTATAAGGCCACCGCCCCGTATTACACAAGTTTACAAATTATAACTCATATCAATAGAGTGATTAGCCATATAGATTAATATACAATCTAAATCTGCATTATATTTCGGTGTGACACTATGTATCTCATTTTTTTAATTTTAGAATATTATTCTAGGTATTTGGATAAAGACTTAAAGTTCGTTTCATGTATATCTAGGACATAGCAATACTTCAACGGTATAAACATTTCTTGCCAAGCAGAAATCGCAAAACCGTAATAATTATTGTAATCTACATTTTCATGGCGGTCCTTTTCAACTTTTATACAATTGTTTGAACACATATACTTTCATATTGTGGTAGAATTGAATTCTAATGATAAATATCTTTCAACATTCAATAATGTTTTATTATAAATTAAGATTTGGAGAACCAGTAATCTGTTGATCTAGCGTTTGAAATAAACAATCTCTTGGCATTTGTTTAAATCGAGACAGAAACTACATTGGACAGCAAGACGAATCCGAAGACGTTTTGGTATAATATTTGTTGACTTTTGATACCCCCAAAAATTATGTGCCTTTCATCCAGCTGTTTTAAAATCAAATAACATTGTTTTGGATAATGATTGGAGGGCATTATAGTTAGTTTAAGCCAATATTTGATACAACTTGTTTTTTACAATATTCATATAATTATCCCTTTATTTCGGAACCAAAACACGGTGTAACCATACCTTCCAACTTATAAAAGAAAAAAACTCACTTGGGATGAAATGACAAAAACTTTGTTGATATCTATATATACTGAAACAGTACTTTCTAGCTTGTGAAGCTTCGTTACGCTGTGTAGTTGGCCAGCATAATCTTGACGTGAACAACATATACAAATTATTATAAGAAAAGTTACCGTTTCGAATTATGTGCCTTTGTAAAAGCGTCTTTCATAGACAATATTAATCAATGGATGTCAATCAATATAAAACATATAAAACATATAATACATTGATAATCATTATCAGCAGTTTCTTCTTTTCTCTCTGTGTTTCCATATCTTTAGCTAGCATGGACGAAGAATTTTTGGATGATTTCATAAGCTGTAAGTAAACGTCAAAACCACCTATTTTTTTAAAGGGTTGAAAACGAATCAGATGGATATTAAAGTAGCAATACGCTATAGTCTGTCTAACTAGTATCTCTGTTTGACATGGGGCTTATCGGACGTGAAGATTTATTGTGTTAATTCCCATCGATAACGAGTGTTCATCAGAGCTAAATAATACGCACTGTGAACCTGATAGTGCCCGCCCAGATTCAAACACTTCTTTCATACTTTTATACTGGTTATAAACATTTTTATATGAAATGAAAGTAAGACGGACCCGGTCGGATGATTCAGGCATCAGAACAGCCTGGCGGTTGTCAGAACATGATGAACACAAAATTACTGACTTGAATAGGAAGGCATAAATGAACTTGATGATATATTAAACTGAACAGAAACAGTACTTATCCCAGCAGACCAATTCGTAAAATATGTTTGCGTACTTTTTAATTTTGTTGTTGATGTTTGTGTGTTTTCTATGCCTGATATTTACACTTTGTGTGTACATGTACCTTATCGCTTTCTCTGTTATCGTGAGTTATGCTGGTAATTTCTTTTTGATGATGGTGTTGTTGGTGTGAGTTCACCTAGGCAAGCACTTCATATGTCGTACGGGGCTAAAATTGTTCTTTGTAAAAAGTTGGTCATGCCTTGCTCTATGCATGAATGATTTTGAGTTAAGATTTCTATTGGATACTTTTGATTGACATGTTTTCTCATCTTTCAGCCAGAACCCATCTTCCTTTTCTGGATTATTTGAAGTCTTTTGGCGGAGAAGTATACGTGGCCACTATTTTCGGTGTCTCTATTTTGGCGTGGAATAATACATGGTACGTATGTTTGGTTGAAAATTGTGAATGCATCTATTGTATGTTGGTAGGTCTATTTCCTGGTAATTCCATAGGTAAATGATGGTTCTTTGCCGGTTAGGCGCAATTTGGCTCAATGAAAGTTTCAGATGGTGTGACAATGTGTTGAAAAGGGGGATTTTACATAGATTTATGAATATAGAAGCCAATATGAATGATCTGCAACCTGTTGGTATTTGTTGTTTGACTGTGTCCCTATTGTGTTTTCTATGCCTGATACACTTTGTATGTGTATGTACATTATCACTTTCTCTGTTATAATCATCGTGAGTTATGCTGGTAATTTGGTAATTTATGACTTTTACAAGAAAACTGCTTGTATTCTGAAAACGAAAAATGTACTTTAAAGTGCTGGTGACCGGATGAAGGTATAACAATCGAATTTAAGTGTCACTGTAAAATAAGAAGAATATATTGCCAGAGATGTGGGTATTTCGACAATCTATAGCAACGCATTTGCGACTTTTTGATGGTAGAAGGAAATCATTTATCAAGCAGTGAGAGTAGTACATACAAGACAAAGGTTCTGAAATCAACAATAACTCATCTTCATTTATCATTGTTATGCTATAACACGGTGGGGATTGTGCATGATGGGATGGATAACGGCTACCGACAATAGGGAACGATTTTATCAAGTAAACCGTGACGTAATTTCGGACAAATAAATATTATTTCGTTGGTGTTGTTATAAAATCTCGTAACTACGGCTTGAATCAAACCGTTGTTACGAGATGTTTTAACAACACCGACGGTTTATCAAAACATAACGGTAAACTCAGTCTATTTTTGCACAAAATTTGATGCCAACTCGCCTCGCTCCAGGTAAGACATTTTGCAATAACTCTGTTATTTCTGTATCAATTTTCAAGCGGTTTGCTGCATGTACCCCGCCTTATCGAGCTCTTTCATCGGATGTATGACATATTAGATAACTCATGATACTTTTTCCGAAATATTGTCCCAACCGACCAGAAAGCGAAATGGTAACGACTACGGCCAAATTAACCACGCTTCAGGTAAGAATTTGTGCAATAACTTTCTTATTTCTGCGTCAATTTTCATGCGGTTTGTTGCATGTACTCCGTCTTACTGAGCCCTTTTCTCAGATGTATTATTTATCTGGAACTTCCCTGTACTTTTCTCAAAAACCGATCCCAACCGACTAGAAAAAGGGCCTGAATTTTTTGTCGTTTTTCTGGTCGGTTGGGATCAATTTTTGGTACAAAGATTCTACAAACAAGTCATATATACGAGGAAACAGCTCACTAATGCGGGGTACATGCAACAAACCGCTTGAAAATTGGAGAAGAAATAAGAAAATTATTACACAATTTCTTACCTGAAGCGAGGCAAATTTGTCCGTATACTCCATATTCGTTATCCATCCCACCATGCACAATCCCCACCGTGATAACATACACACCTCAATTATTTGTAACGTTTTGTCTTCTTTAACATCCTTGAAGAAGGACGCCTACAAAGTTGTCCGATATAGAATTAACCGAGTCTACAGTAAAATCATGTTCATAAAAAGTGTGACCGTCTAATGATAACGTGGTACAAAAGTCACGTGATGACATGATATCAAAACGAGACTAAATCATGTCACATATAAATGAGTCGAAGCCATGCAGTAGTTTTAAGTCTGTGTCAAAAACTTGAAAATACGAGTAGCAAGACACCTTTGAATCAACTTTTAACTCACAAACAAACGAATACTTAAAGCATCATCATTTAGACAATCGCACAAGGTGCAGGCATTTTAGCCTCTTTCTACTGACGCTTCACAATCATATGAAACGAGTCTTGGAGTCAGGGAAGGCGAGGTTTTATTTATTCAAGCCGCTGTTGAGAAGTGGTCCTTATTGATTAATTACCTTTTAAAACTATCCATTTATAAAACATTTTAGCAGGCTCTATGAAAACATGGATTAATGTTCTTATCACCGGTTGTCGTATCAGTATTTAAAAAAAATGGGATTTTGAAACTTAAGAAAAATTCATGGATATAACCTAAACAACAATTCTATGGAATAATTTGAATTAATATGAGCTGAAGGCGGTATTATAAATGTTACTTAATAACAAAGGCTTGTTTTGGATAAAAGTATCGAAATTTCTAGTCAGTGATGTATGCACAAGAGTTAAGTAGAATACTAAGTATTGGAAACGAAATGTAAAAAGCGCTAATTAAAACAATAGATAAGCATGAAAAGTCAGTTATACTCCACCAAAATTAACCCTGGACAACTTAATTTTTGCGTTAGTTGAGCGTCTTAACAAAACATTGGCGCAGTTGGGTCTGGTCATTACATATATACAGATGTTCCGGGTTAATGTTGCTGCACTACGTAAATTACTCTCTTAAAACAGAGCACATTATCTCTTCATTCCATTTCGATAGAATGATACTCTGTTCTTACGGGGTCATTTTACGTCTTATCTCGGAGCCTTTGTGGGATTTCGTTATCCAATCGTTGGCTTAAATTTGCATTGGCTGACGCTTCAAATTACTGGCTTCAGCCAAAAATAGAAGCGACGTAATTGTATACGTAAACATACAAGATAAAACTGAATGATTTTGATTCGATAATTCAAAAATTACCGGCTTCAGCCAAAACTAGAAGCCATGTAATGTATACGTAATGATTATATTAGACAAGAGGGCCAGAATGGCCCTATATCGCTCACCTGAAAGAAGTTTGTTACACGCCCACTTTTTTTTTACAAATCAAAAATTCGTGAACAAATTTTGAAAAGGGTCACTCAAGGAACATTGTTGCCAAGTTTGGTTCAAATCGGCCGAATGCTTCATTTTTAAAGAGTTTTCATATGATTTCTCTAAGTCTGATAACACTGTCCTTCCACACCCACATTTTTAGAAGACAAAGAAAATTTGTGTACCCATTTTTAAAAGTCACTCAAGGAAAATTCTTGCCAAGTTTCCTTCAAATTGGCCCAATGTGTTTTTTAAAGAATTTTCTTAGGGTGTCTCTAACTTCGATAAGCCACGCCCTGCCACACCCGCTTTATCTGACGAATCAAAATCCGCAAACAAATTTTAAAAAGAGTCACCCAAAGAATAATTCTATTAAGTTTGGTTCAAATTGGGCCAACCGTTGATTTTTGAAGAATTTTCTTAGCATTTCTCTAAGTCAGAGAAGCCATGTCCTGCCACGCCCACTTTTTCTGACGAATCAAAAATTTGTGAACAAGTTTTGAAAAGAGTCACCCAGGGAACATTACTGCCAAGTTTGGTTAAAATTGGGCCAACGGTTGATTTTTAAAGAATTTTCTTAGCATTTCTCTAAGTCCGATAAGCCACGCCTTGCCACGCCCACTTTTTTTGACGAATCAAAAATTTGCGAAAAAGTTTTGAAAAGGGTCACCAAAGGAACATTTCTGCCAAGTTAAGTTTAAATTGGCCCAATGGTTGATTTTTAAAGAATTTTCTTAGGATTTCTCTAAGTCCGATAAGCCACGCCCTGCCACGCCCACATTTTTTGACGAATCAATAATTCGCAAACATATTTTGAAAAGAGTCACCAAAGGAACATTCCTGCCAAGTTTTGTTCAAAATTGAGCCAACGGTTGATTTTTAAGGAATTTTTTTAGAATTTCTCCAAGTCCAATAAGTCACGCCCTGCCACGCCCACTTTTCCTAACAAATAAAAAATTCACCAACAAATTTTAAAGAGTGTCACCCAAGGAACATTTCTGCCAAGTTTGGTTCAAATTGGGCCAATAGTTGATTTTTAAAGAATTTTCTTAGCATTTCTCTAAGTCCGATAAGCCACGCCCTGCCACGCCCACTTTTCCTGACAAATCAAAAATTCACCAACAAATTTTGAAGAGTGTCACCAAAGGAACATTTCTGCCAAGTTTGGTTCAAATTGGGCCAATGGTTGATTTTTAAAGAATTTTCTTAGGATTTCTCTAAGTCCGATAAGCCACGCCCTGCCACGACCACATTTTTTGACGAATCAAAAATCCGCGAACAAGTTTTGAAAAGGGTCACCCAAGGAACATTCCTGCCAAGTTTGGTCAAAATTGACCAAATGGTTTAGGAGGAGAAGATGTTTAAAGAAATGTGAACGGACAGACGGACGGACGGACGGACGGACGGACGACGGACGGTGAGTGACCACAATAGCTCCCCATGAGCACTTCGTGCTCAGGTGAGCTAATAAAACTGAATGATCTTGATTCGATAATTCAAATGATGTGCTATAATAAGATTATGACGACCAAATAGACTGTTGGTGTATCAAAAACTGCAGATGGT
This sequence comes from Fragum sueziense, assembly GCA_963680895.1. Taxonomy (NCBI): domain Eukaryota; kingdom Metazoa; phylum Mollusca; class Bivalvia; order Cardiida; family Cardiidae; genus Fragum; species Fragum sueziense. The sequence continues at coordinate 25,289,203 of OY804604.1, forward strand.
TTAATCAATAGACCTCGGATTTGGAGAGTATACGTAAATCCGCCTACCATCGACTTACCATGACTAACGCATTATAAATGCGCATGAAAACGAGCTTAGATTTGGATATAGTACATGTACACACAGATTTGGATGCGTGGTATGATATTTGGCATCACAATGGTCACAATCACGCACTGTTCGACAACACGGTGGAGATGGGCATCATGGGATGGGTAACAACTATGGACAAAATGATCTAGATTCTGGTAAGATATTTTGCAATAACTTTGTTATTTCTGCGTTATCCCCGCCTTACTCAGCTCTTTCATCAGATGTATGACATAGAAGACTCTTGGTACTTTTCCGAAAATATTGTCCCAACCGACCAGAAATCGAAATGTTAACAACTACGGACAAATTAGCCCCGCTGAAATGATCCCAATAGACCAGAAAAACTATCTGATTTTTTGTCGTTTTTCTGTTTGGTTGGGATTGACTTTTGGAAAGAGCACGATGACGTCATACATCTGAGTAAAGAGCTCAGTAAGGCGGGGAACATGCAACAAACCACTCGAAAATTGACACAGAAGTAAGAAAGTTCTTGCACAATTTCTTACCTGAAGCGGGGCAAATTTGTCTGTAGTCGTTACCCATCCCATGATGCACAATCTCCACCCTGGATAAGATATCACGATGCTCCTTAGTAGATCTCTTCAAAAAGCGATATAGGTTTAAAATTCGATTTTAATAGCGTGAATTATGTCGTATTCTATAGTTTTCAAGATGACACGGTGTAGAAATTACGTCGTTTTGGACACAGATGATAGTGCGATAACTTTAACCAGGACTATCTGCATATGGCCGATTTTTATTTCACTCCATAACATACAATAAAATAGTTCGTTTACCATACAAATTTTGTGAAAACTGATTTTTTAGTGAGTGAAGGGCAGATAATCCACGAACATTTATATTACAAGGGGAGATAATGCATTATTTTCAAGTGAGAAACTTTTGCTGATTAATTACCATTCATATCATACCGATAATATATGACGTAACGTCAAAAGTTGCGGACCAAGCCAAAATTGGCAATGCACTTCTGTTTAAAACCGCATATTTGTTATTTTTATTTGAGAAATACACATGTATTTGGTATCATATAAAAGATATTGAATTGTAATTTATTAATATATGTCGAATTTTAACATTGTTTGAATACAGACAATTTGATAAACAAAATAGAAAAACTCTGACGCAGAAAATGACGTCGTCACGTGTAACAGAAATTACCAAACAAACTCGCGAGAATCCCAATAGAATAAAAAGTAAGACTTTTTAAAGCGCACAAATTTTGGCAAATTACGTCAGTGATGTCACAGAAGATATAGCGTAAATCTTACGGCAGTTGGATGGTGTAAACAAACTATGGAGGAATGGAAAGAAAGAGATAAGTAGCGTCACGCTGTTAAAAAAACGTCATTTTTTCGGTATGTCTAATTTTTAAATCTAATTTATTTTTCCAATAGCCATTAGAAATCAATATAAAAAATTTTGGGACATACATCTGAGCTCTAGTTTTTGTAGTTAATTTTTTGTCTTGATTGGAGTTGAAGAAAATCATTATTTTATTGTGTTTGTAGTGTCTTAAAAATGTCACATTTTCACTAAAACGGTCTCAAATGCAAGGGTGATTTTTTCATATATAGCTTTTTTTTTCTAAGAAAATCAAAATATTTTGAATTTGAATTGATTTTCGACATACATCTCGGATAAAATTTGAAAAAATAAATGCATTTGTCAATATCTCTTCAACTAGCGAAGATATAGAGTGTGATGTAGCGTCTTAAAAATGTCACAAAAACGCGTTTTTGACGATTTGACGTCATGTTGATTTTTTCGGTATGTCTAATTTTTAAATCTAATTTATTTTTCCAATAGCCATTAGAAATCAATATAAAAAATTTTGGGACATACATCTGAGCTCTAGTTTTTGTAGTTAATTTTTTGTCTTGATTGGAGTTGAAGAAAATCATTATTTTATTGTGTTTGTAGCGTCTTAAAAATGTCACATTTTCACTAAAACGGTCCCAAATGCAAGGGTGATTTTTTTCATATATAGCTTTTTTCTAAGAAAATCAAAATATTTTGAATTTGAATTGATTTTCGACATACATCTTGGATAAAATTTGAAAAAAAATAAATGCATTTGTCAATATCTCTTCAACTAGCGAAGATATAGAGTGTGATGTAGCGTCTTAAAAATGTCACAAAAACGCGTTTTTGACGATTTGACGTCATGTTGATTTGTGAAGGACTATTCATGGCGTTTTACGATCATGTATCGATGCTCTAGATCCACTTGTTTTATCGTTGTTTGTTTGACTATCTTGCTATTTGTGGTCTACACAACTTAAGGTTAAAATTTGAGACCCGTAACAAAAAAAAGAAAGAAAAGCATTGACCAAGGCATAAAAAAACGTTGAGACAATATCTACCAATAGATGTCGCCACCCGTCGATTATCATCTATCTATGATGGGCATTCTGGGTTAACTACTTTCAAGATGTCAGCGCCCTTAAAGTGCATACACGTGGTACTTCCTGTCACGCGGCACATTTTCTTCACATGCTTGTATATAGTAAAATAGATAATCCGATTTGAATTAATTATTTTATTCGATAAAATTGAGGCGAAAATCAAACTTTATTTTGCTGCAAATGTTGTTTTTATTTCAATTTTCTGCTTGCTACTTTTTGGCGACATGATTTTGGAGTTATGCGCACCGCGTAGTGATTTATCCAAAAGTGGATAAAGTGATGCGTCAAATTAGTCAGTCCGAAAATAATAAAAAATAGACTGGAAATTGTAGACTGGCTACTTAGTCAATGAACGTTGAGATAATAGAAGACATTTTTTTAAGTAAAGCATTTCATTGATTTCATCTAATATGTTGCAGCATTTAGTCTCGGAGTTTCATTTTCCCTACATATAATGCATTTGTTGCAGACCCCATTTAAAAGAATATTCTATCTTTTGTCTGCTAACGAGTAAACTTGAAGACGATTATTTAGTAAGTATTTTCACATTTTTTTATTTTCATTTGTTTATTTTTCTTTATTTTTTTACATTTGCGCAAGTAGAAAAATCTAAATAACAAAAATATGCATACTTGACAAGTTATATTTAGCGTATGAAACGGCTCCATTTCTCCTACAGGTGTAAAATGTTCACTTTCAATATTCATTAGAGCTTGATTTTTCAATACTTACGAAATAATTCTGTTGTTTATTTATTGATAGTTGAGATTATTAATTTTGTACGGTGCTATTTTCATGTATGCATGTATTGGTATTATTGTGAAAATGTTTTCTTTTGGCCAACATTGAAAATTTGTCATTTCTCATGTTTTGGGGAAAGTTATAACTTTCTTTACACCTTCGCGTAACGTTAACGTCGGAAAACGGTCGATATGCGTGTTACAACGTTGGTCCGCAACTTTTGACGTTACGTCTATCAATTTGGGTTTTGCCATACATAAAAATGATACATGATATTAAAGTGACATTTCACATTTATCTATTTTTTTTTAAAAGTATGTCTTGATGCAAAGATTGTTTATTCTAATGCGTAGAAATCCTATCGTGTTTTTTTTTTAAATTGTTATTTATAAGCGAAAAATACGCCTTTAAAGTTAAGACAGAAATGACAAATTCTATATAAATTTGAACTGTTGTCCACAACTATTAGTTTAATTTAGCACAAAAATATATATTTCTCATAAACGGTTCAATATTTTGACTTGAAATTTTCAGATAGAATAAATTTTAAAGTAAAATCTATGTAAAATTAATTGTGAAATGTCATTTTAAACACTATCAGACATATTTGTAGTGCAGCTAAATCATTATAAAGTTACAGCTATTTTGGGTTTTGAGAATCGTAAAAATCCTGTCATTTCAGATGGGTCCATTTTTTAGCTCACCTTAGCACGAAGTGCTGAGGGTGAGCTATTGTGATCGCTTACCGTCCGTCGTCCGTCCGCCCGTCTGTCTGTCCACAATTACTAAAATATCTTCTCCTTAACTGTAAGGCATAGAGTCTTTAAATTTTGTTCGTAGCATCGTCCCAATGCCCTCTACTAAACTACTTCAAATTATTGTGATAAAAGGAAAAATGGCCCTATGCTGTGGTATCAAATTTCATATAGAGACAAAGAAGGAAATCTTGTACAATCTTCTTCTCCTGAACCGTTTGGCCTAGATCTTTGAAATTTTGTGTGTTGAATCATCTGAAGGCCTCCTACCAAACTACTTCAAATTATTGTGGTACAAGGAAAATTGGTCCTATGTTTTGAGTATCGAATTTCATATAGAGACAAAGAATGAAATCTTGTACAATCTTCTTCTCTTGAATCGTTTGGCCTAGAGCTTTCAAATTTTGTGTCGCCTCAAAGCCTTCTATCAAAATACTACGAATTATTGTGACACAAGGAAAATTAGCCCTGTGTTATGCGTATCGAATTTCATATGGAGACAAAGAAGGAAATCTCCTTCTCCTGAATCGTTTGGCCCAGGGCTTCGAAATTTTGTGTGTAGAATCACATCAAGACCCTCTACCAAATGGCTTCAAATTATTGTGATACAAGGAACATTGGTCCTATGTTGTTGGTAGCGAATTTCATATAGAGACAAAGAAGGAAATCTTGTACAATCTTCTTCTCCTGAACCGTTTTGCCTAGAGCTTTGAAATTTTGTGCGAAGAATCATCTCAAGGCCCATTACCACAAACTACTTCAAATTATTGTGGTACAAGGAAAAGTGGCATTTTGTTGTGGGTATCGAATTTCATATAGAGACAAAGAAAGAAATCTTGTACAATCTTCTTCTCTTGAATCGTTTGGCCTAGAGCTTTGAAATTTTGTGTGTAAATCATCTCAAGACCCTCTACCAAAATACTTCAAATAATTGTGATACAAGGAAATGTGGCATTTTGTTGTGGGTATCGAATTTCATATAGAGACAAAGAAGCAAATTTTCTTCGACTAAACCATTTAGCCTAAGGCTTTGAAATTTTGGAGAATTGTCTCATAATGATACAATCTTCTCCAGTTATCCAGAATTTGTGGGTTAGACAAAAATTATCATCTTGATGTTCTCTAAGGTGAGCGATATAGGGCCATCTTGGCCCTCTTGTTAAAATTTTTACAGGGCAAGGATAGATCTATGCCACTGTAGGCGCATTTTGGCTTAACGTGATATTGTGAAAGGTGTGATAATGTGTCGAAAAGGGGGAAATATTACATAGAGATATTTAGGGGCCAATAATGATAGTACTTCCACCACATGTAAGTTTTGGGTTAAATTCGGTGCACTGTAATTGATGCTGTTTTCGTTATGCATAAAATAAATAAAAAAGTCTTTTTTACATTCATCGGTAAACACGTGTATGCGTCACTGTCATTCTGAGATAGCACTGTAGGGAAAAAACACGATCCTTCCCCAAATGACAAAATTTTAGGGCGGTCTAAATCAAGAGATAGCCTATTAAAGACGACACACTGTATGTTGATAAAGAAAGAGGTTATGCACAATAAAGCGTAGAAAATGTTGAGACAAAAGGAGGAAATGCTGGTTATCAGTATTTTAGGAGTTGTCTCAATATTTTCTAAATCTTCTTCCTTCAGTGACGTCAAAACCAGGGTTTCTTTGGGAAAGGGATACCTATCATAAAACAGCACATTTTATAATGCCTCGAAGGTAAACATACCGTTAAATATCTTTCCGCTAATAAAAGTGGGTATATCCATCTTGCATTTATTATCATTTCGGGGCATCAGATCATAATCCACGTCTGATAAGCCTCGTCGAGTTTATTACTCCGAAACTTTAATCCAATAATCGGTTTTGCTTAACAGGTGTTATTCTGTAACCCTTAACCTTCAGGAAAAAGACAAACATTATGACTCTTTGAATTTAATAAGGCGTAAAAATTAGCGTTTATTTGGGAAAAGACAAACTGCATCAGAATAGCAATGATTTAAGACGCATTGTGATACGTAACAATTTAACCTTTTTCTCGAGCAAGGCCTGGTTTTGATGTCATTGGTTGAAAAGGCTTTGGAAAATTGGCTCTAAAGAAGAAAATGCTGATGACCGTTATTTTTTTCTATTCTATTGTTCCTTTTTATTTCTATGAAATACGAACGATTCATTTTTATTTACTTTCCTTTTCCAGAATTCGACGCATTCAAAACAGGTAATTGTACAATACGATACAATACAATATTCTTTATTGCGTAATTAGGCCTCTTGCCCACAATACACGTAATACAATTACAAAACAACATGTACAATTACAGTAATGTGCAAAATTATATCAATTCCAACAGTTTATCAAGTAAAAAGACACGTTCTTGATCGTATTCGAATTTTGACTACTTAATATAGGATTCAAAGGTTCTCTAGTTGGTCTTCCCTTATATACTGCTTCACACCCTCACGGGTAACATTGAGAAGCTAATACCAGGGTAATAAATATAAATCTCTAATTTTTCTTTGTATTCTTCACAAATAAAGAATGCATGAAATTCGTCATCTAAAATTAATTCATTTTTCACCGAAGTGCCTACCTACATGTATTTCAATATTTAATTTGTGATTTGAACATCTAAATCGAAATAGTGAGCGTTTATGATAAGGTTGTATATATACTGAGAGGCAAAAATAAGTATACACCCTAGTTCTTCCACGTATTCTATGAAAACGATGTATAGATTATTACGATTTCTAAACGCCACTGATGATGGTCGTTTGTGTTATATGTATACTTCTTCGCCTACCCGTCTATCTGTCCTTCCTTCCGTTGCGACTGTTTTTTCCTATCATACAGCGGCATCGAAAAAGGGGATTTAAGAAATAAATTCACGCAATAATTCACGTTGACACAAACCCTACATTTACGAACGGATTTGGATAAAATGTTCGCAGAAAGAGCCTAGTTACTTAGAACCATGCGTATATTGTAAGTGCTTTCCATATTATGATGCGTCATGGCAAAAGGGGGCTTGATGCAAACAAGTTATCTGACATAACTCCTTCTAATTTTAAAGACGGATTTTGATAAAAATTTCACAGGATGTTCCTATGCTACCTGAATAAGTGTATATTGTGTCACGTTTCTTTCGTATTACGCTGCGTCATGGGAAAATGGGTCTTAATGGCAAAAAATGGGTATGTTGATCGTTTTCTACCAGTCACCGAGAATTGTGTTATGATGTTAGAGAAAATTTAACGTTGTGATTTGTTGTGATAATTGATAATGAATTCCAATAAGGATTAACAGCAATATTTGATGCTCCACTAAGTCGCACGTGCAAAATTTGCAAGATCGGCTTGCAGCAAGAGTACAGGTAGTCAAGTAATTTCAGGTAAAAAATTAACAACACTGCATTATTGGTCTATGAGTAGGAATAAATAGTGCAAAATTTTGAGTCGATATGATGGAAATTAAGAGAGATATCGAAAATCAAAAAGTGTATACTTTCTTTTGCCTCTCAGTATATTTCTAAGATAATATATTTTTCAACATTCAATAAACTTTTTTTTTATAAAATCACATCTGGAAGAATTGTCAATATCACTGTGCCATATTTGCATACTGTGCCATGTTTGCATGGCAACTTCTTTAAGTCTTTGTTTAAAAAAAAATTGATGAAATGGCATGTATCATCAATTTCTTGTGATATCCAAATTACACCAAATCCGTAAGTGATTAAAAACTGTCTTTTGAAAATTGTTTTTGAAAGCCAATTTGTTCTTCCTATATCGTTTTAGCATATTGTAACAACTTTAAGGATATCTTTTGGGATTCAATTCTACACGTATAAGTCTCAACCAGTACTTAACAAATTTTATATGGTAATGATAGGCAACACGCAGTCTGCCACATTCCCCAAGAGCCATTGCATTATTAATAGTAGCACCAAGGTCAAGATAATCCTTGCAATACTTTAACTGAATGTGCTCAATAGCTTCTGAATACTCATAACCCTAGATTTCTGCTGCATGAGAAAGTGTAGGAATAACCATTGTGCCAAAAATTTTGAAATATTCTCTGTATGAAAATTTGTCAAAAGGTTTGTGAAACTTATAAATTTGGAAAATCCTAGACAATCAAAAAGTTATACGAAATTTAGATGAAAATAGTGTATGTCAACATGATGTCAAGGATTACATTAGATAGGGGTACTCATTTTGGAAAACCTCTACTGGGAACATAGAGGCGAGTTGACTCGGCCGAGTCGCATGTTCTCATTGGTAGATTGCTCCTATATTATAACTGGATTGGGCCATATAAAATCACGAATTATCCAGTTGTACGGGTACCCTGGTAATCGCGAATTTAATTATATTTATCTGTCGAGAGTACGAGTTATAACATCTACAAGGTAAAACATGAAATAAAAATGGTGGCCTTAGATCTTGTTTTGGATTTTATCGGCAATCGTTTAGTATACCCCTACAGTTTAAAAAATGACAATTTCTTGCCCCTTTTAAAGACCACGAAAATATTCATGAAATGCTGAATGACCTTTGCTTAATCTCGAAAATGACTTTAATTTTTTTCGTTTATAAAAATCAGAAAGACTATAATGTGTGAAGTTAATGTGTGTGTTAAAGTGACATTTCACATTTATTTCATTTTTCAAAAGTATGTGTTGATGCAAAGATTGTTTATTCTAATGCGTAGAATTGCTATCAGTTTTTTGAAGTTGTTATTTATTAGCGAAAAATACGCCTTCAAAGTTGAGACAGAAATGACAAATTCTATATAAATCTGAACTGTTGTCCACAACAATTTGTTTAATTTTAGCACAAAAATATATATTTCTCGTAAACGGTTCAATATTTTGGCTTGAAATCTTCAGAATTTTCATAAGAAAACATGCTCTTTTAGATTGAATAAAAGTGAAATTTAGGTAAAAATAATCGTGAAATGTCACTTTAAGGTATAAAACAGCATATTCACATATTCAATCAGATCAACGAAGTAGAAGCATTTTATGTTAGAATTTGCACTTTTTGTAAAATATTTCAACTTCTACATAAAATAGTTTGTTAAAACTCCGTCAATGTATTAAGCAATGTGTCCTGGTAATGATTCTGACGTCCTTAACAGAAAACCATTTGAAAGACTAAAGTTGACTAAGTTAGTTTCCCCAATATTTTCTGTCTTGTTTACAGATTACATCTCCAATCAGACCATTCCAAATTTTGAGATATTTGCCATCTTGAAAAGGTTTAACTTGGTGCTATTGAAAGCTATCTATACAATTAATAACCACAATAACTG
>OY804604.1:25298738-25428274 GCA_963680895.1 Fragum sueziense
CCCCCCCCCCCCCCCCCCCAAAAAAAAAAAAAAAAAAAAAAAAAAATGCATCCAAGCTTTCCCGAGTTCACCAAAATTTATCCACATTTTATAATTATAATTTGAGGCATTCGATCATATTTACTATGGAAGCCCTGGAGGGTCATTTTGCATTTTGAATTTTGACTCTCTACTTTTGACTTTAGACTTTTTGAAAATGGAAGCACTGAGTCATTTTTGCATTTTGAGTTTTGACTCTACTTTTGACTTTCGACTTTTTGAAAATGGAAGCCCTGAAGGGTCATTTTTGCATTTTGAATTTTGGCTCTCTACTTTTGACTTTCCACTTTTTGAAAATGGAAACACTGAAGGGTCATTTTTGCATTTTGAGTTTTGACTCTCTACTTTTGACTTTCGACTTTTTGAAAATTGAAGCACTGAAGGGTCATTTTTGCATTTTGAGTTTTGACTCTCTACTTTTGACTTTCGACTTTTGGAAAATGGAAGCACTGAAGGGTCATTTTGCATTTTGAGTTTTGACTTTCTACAAGGCGTGTAGGCAAAGTCGAAAGTCAAAAGTAGAGAGTATAAACTCAAAATGCAAAATGACCCTTCAGTGCTTCCATTTTCAAAAAGTCGAAAGTCAAAAGTAGAGAGTCAAAACTCAAAATGCAAAAATGACCCTTCAGGGCTTCCATTTTCAAAAAGTCAAAAGTCAAAAGTAGAGAGTCAAAACTCAAAATGCAAAAATGACCCAGTGCTTCCATTTTCAAAAAGTCGAAAGTCAAAAGTAGAGAGTCAAAATTCAAAATGCAAAATGACCCTCCAGGGCTTCCATAATTTACACTGTACTCTAATTCAACATTGCATTTTTATCAGTCATTTGTTTTGTCATTTAAGAATGGACCAGTCCGTGTTATTATTGTACAATAAAATGTTTTGTCATCTAGGAATGGGCCAGGGAAACATTTTACAGTACAATTATAACACGGCGAACAACCATATGACACAGCAGTTAAAAAACTTCAACAATTTTGTTAATAAATCAAGCTGAGTTAATTTATTATCAATAGTGCCCCTGTGTTTCAGACTAGACAAAATGCAAATCGCATATTTTTGTTACGCACACGACATATCTATATCTTTCATAATAATGAAGATTCTTTAATTGCGATTAACGAAGTATTATAGGAAACATTTGCAGAAAAGAACATGACAGATGATTATATCATTCTGGGGATTTGTAGTTAATGTATCGTGTGTATAAAAGGGTTAATTTGAAAACGTGCAATTTATTCTTCAGAGAAGTATAATGATTGATTACGCAATACTCTTTATGTACGCAGTGTACCCATTGTTTACAAATCTATTCGAGTTTAAATGCACGAAATGCAATAGTGACATGGGAAAGGCTAAAAAGTCGCTCATTTACATTCCTTTGAGCAGGGATCCACCCATTAAGGATAAATTACTCAAGTCATTGTCTAATTTGACATCATGATAATTAATGACTGGTACCCTTTTCGAATTGAATTCCTACATCACTTCGGACTAAACCTATTTTCGGATAATTGTGTAATGCGATCTTTTTCGCAAATATATAGGAGGAACAAAAACACAAATAGAAACATATAACGTGAGATGTCGAGTATAATAAGGTATTATAAAGCAATTTACTTCGTCAAAACAACCCTCATGCGTTAAGTCCGGATGACTCAAGCCTGGCTGTCAGAAGACAAAATTGTTACACCCGGTGCTGCATTAAAACACAAACAATCGCTGATCCTCATCATAAAGTCAAGTAGATAGACACAAACATGTCAACCAAAACATCTCTTCGTTAAATACACTTTTATTTGAGACAAAATCATGGCCTTGTCTTGAAAGATAACCACTGTTTACAAGTTGTCAGCAACTTTCGCCTCTATTAAACGGTTGATTTAAACAATTATCATATTATTACATTTGTTATGATATATAAGATGCATGCAATGAAGGCACAATGGTTTGGCCGCATGTTCTCACAAATAAGGTTCGGACAGTCCCTTCATTCAATTTACATGGAAGCCAGCCTTCGAACTTCAGTGAATGGTATGGAAATATTTTAGACTGGAGTAACTGAAGACAGTTGTGATCTTACAGTTTACTATAGTACTGTCACGATGCCACATATTTACTTATTTCCCATATTATATATCAAACACCACACAGTGACAATGCCTTACATTATCACTGCAAGCATATAAAACACGTGGCCATGGTGAATGTCACGTGATATCGTAAAGATATCGGAAAGGATAGGTTGCAACAAGGGCTCAAAATTGTTCAAAGAATAGAATTTCTTTGAATTCTGTGAATTGATCGGGTTACATGATATCTTTAATTTGTATGTGTAAAAAATCTGATAATGCCTTACTTTCGGAGATAATGGCTAACAAAGTGGGTGGGGAGAGTTGACACGAGAAGTATATTTTTACCTTGAAGTTAAACTAGAATATCACTGAAAGTGATCATACCCCCCAAAAGCGCAGTTTTTGTGCATTTTGAGAAGTTGATTTCGTTTGAACTGGGAGCTGTTCAATTGGGAAATAGAGCTAACAAAAAATCAACAGACCAAACAACACATGTAAATGTTGCAAAAAATACCAATTTTCATCAAAAGGACATAGCTCATTTAATAATCCCCAAGCCCTGCCCTGCCATGCTGATATTTTTCAATAAACCAAAAATTCACAACCATGTATTGAAGACAGTCAATCAATGTACATTCCTGTAAGATTTGGTTCAGATTTACCGTATAATTGCTTTTTTAAAGAATTTTCTCATGATTTCGTTAAGTCTGATAAGCCCTGTCCTGCCATCACCACATTTTTTGCAAATCAAAAATTCACGAACAAATTTTTGAAATTAGTCACCAAATGAACATTCCTGCCAATTTTGGTAACAAAACACCGAATCAAAAATTCACGATCAAGTTTTGAAAAGAGTCATCCAAGGAACATTGCTGCCAATTGCTGTAAGAATTGGCTCAGTGGCTAAGGAGAAGATTTTTGAAGAATTATCTGACAATTTCTCGAAGTCGGATTAGCCCAGCCCTGCCACACCCACATTTTTTGATGAATCAAAAATTCATGAACATACATTGAATACAATCCTCAAGGGACATTAAAGCCAACTTTAGTTCAAAATGGTCCAAAAATTGATTTTTTAAAGATTTTTCACATGATTTCTCTAAGTTCAATAAGCACCGCCCTGCCACGCCCACAATTTTTGACGAATCAAAAATTCATGATTTTTTTTTGAAAAGGGTCACCCAAGAAACATTCCTGCCAAGTTTGGTAAGAATTGGCCCAGTGGTTAAGGAGGAGAAGATTTTTGAAGAATTATTTAACGATTTCTCGGAGTCGGATAAGCCCCGCCCTGCAACGCCCACATTTTTTGGCGAATGAAAAAATTATGAGCATACATTGGATACAATTACTCAAGGGTGTCAAGTTTGGTTCAAATTGGCCTAATAATTGATTTTTAAAGATTTTTAACATGATTTCTCTAAGTCCGATAAGCCCCGCCATGCCACGCCCACAATTTTTGACAAATAAACATTCACGAACAAGTTTTGATAAGGGTCACCCAAGGAACATTCCTGCCAAGTTTAGTAAGAATTGACCAAGAAGTTAAGGAGGAGAAGATTTTTGAAGAATCATCGAACGATTTCTCGAAGTCGGATAAGCCCCGCCCTGCCACGCCCACATTTTTGCCGAATGAAACAAGATGTGTTTGTGAAACACAAATGCCCCCGAAATGGCCATTTTTCTAGAATGTTAAGTTTTCATGGAGGAAAGGGTTATTAAGGGTTAAGGGATGACCTTGAGGATGCTCAAATTGCTTGGAACAGATAGATATCATTGAAAGAAAGTTGCATACCAAATTTGAGCTTTGTATGTCAAATACTTTTGGAGAAAAGGCAAAGGTTAAGTTTTCGGAGTAAAAGGTTAAGTTTTCGTAGAGTAAAGGGTTGATAAGGGTTAACGGATGACCTTGAGAAAGGTCAAATTGCATGGAACAGATAGATATCATTGAAAGGAAATTGCATACCAAATTTGAGCTTTGTATGTCAAATACTTTTAAAGAAAAGGCCAAGGTTAAGTTTTCGGAGTAGAAGGTTAAGTTTTCGAAGAGTAAAGGGTTGATAAGGGTTAAGGGATGACCTTGAGGAAAGTCAAATTGCATGGAACAGATAGCTATCATTAAAAGGAAGTTGCATACCAAATTTGAGCTTTGTATGTCAAATACTTTTGGAGAAAAGGCCAAGGTTAAGTATTCGGAGTAGAAGGTTAAGTTTTCGAAGAGTAAAGGGTTGATAAGGGTTAAGGAATGACCTTGAGGAAAGTCAAATTGCATGGAACAGATAGATATCATTAAAAGGAAGTTGCATACCAAATTTGAGCTTTGTATGTCAAATACTTTTGGAGAAAAGGCCAAGGTTAAGTTTTCGGACAGACGGACGGACAGACGGACGGACAGACGGATAGACGGACGGACGGACGGACAGACAGACAGACGGACACGAGTAAAACAATATGCCCCCGATCTCTCGATACGGGGGCATAAAAATCATGAGCATACATTGAAAACAATCACTCAAGGGTCATTCCTGTCAAGTTTGCTTCAAATTGGCCTAATAATTGATTTTTAAAGATTTTTCACATGATTTCTCTAAGTCCGATAAGCCCCGCCATGCCACGCCCACAATTTTTGAGAAATAAAAAAATCACGAACATGTTTTGAAAAGGGTCACCCAAGGAACATTCCTGCCAAGTTTAGTAAAAATTGGCTCAGTGGTTAAGGAGGAGAAGATTTTTGAAGAATTATCTAACGATTTCTCGAAGTCGGATAAGCCCCGCCCTGCCACGCCCACATTTTTGGCGAATGAAAAAACACGAGCTTACACTGAATACAATCACTCAAGGGTTATTCCTGCCAAGTTTGGTTCAAATTGGCCGGATAATTGATTTTTAAAGATTTTTCACATGATTTCTGTAAGTCCGATAAGCCCCTCCCTGCCACACCCACAATTTTTGACGAATCAAAAATTCACAAACACGTTTTGAAAAGGAACATTCCTGCCAAGTTTGGTAAGAATTGGCCCGGTGGTTGAGGATGAGAAGATTTTTAAAGAAAAAACCAACAGACGGACCAACAGACAGACAGACAGACAGACCAACGGACCAACAGACAAGCTGACTCCTATATACCCCACAAATAGAATTTGGGGGGCATAATAACTTCTTTTGTATAATCAGGTGGAATTGAAAATTTGCATGTACTTTCAATGTACTCGAGACAAAAGATTTTGGAATCATTAATAATGTATATCAGTTTGTTAATTTTCTGTATTCGTCCATCTGTCAGTCTCAGATTTTGCTTATTGTTGATGTACTAACTTTACAAAACTATCTCTACAACCTTTATTTTTGTATGAATTGACATGATATTTTGAGAACATGATCCTATATCATGTAACTAAATATGGGTAAACTTTGCGTTAAATCCATTGCAAAGAACTAAGGTTATTTGACCTTGAATTTCAAAGGTTATTCTAAAATATTGAATTCAAAGATTTTGAGCTAAAATTTATCATGAAAATTAGCATATAAAGTAAATTTTAAACAAATAAAGTTATTTTCATAATATCCTAGTTGTAATTACTTAGTTCAGTGGAAAATTCACGATTGATAATGACTTTTACGCACGTAATAAAAAGGATTTTTGAAGGGGCAAGTGGACAATTTTCTTTTCAATAGTCATTATTGTTCTGTATGTCAATGTCTTCTATGAAATTAGCATTGAACAAACTTAGAGCAGCAAGAATATCATATCTGTGAGTTAATCTGTTGAAATATACTTCATAAGCCCATTTTATATCAAAATAAAGCTGAAAATTAGAAAAAGTGACTTTTTAGAATGACACGTCATATTCTTAAAACACTACTTAAAATGTGTTTACTTTTTTAAATGAAAATCTAATTAAAAAAACTTCAATTACCTAAAATCTTGGTAACTCAAATCTGTGCCTGCAGAGATCTACCCAATCCCAAATTCAGAGGAGATAACTACGAAGGAGATTGATTATATATAGTATTTAATCAAGGGAAAATGCTTTCTTGATTTTTAATACAATTTATCATGCCAGGATCCGAATTTTTCAGGTGTAAATAACCTGCCAGAATCAAACCATAACATGGAAATTTGCAGAAGTTTAGATTCCGATATTGTGATGTTTATATTGGTAAATTCCGTACAAATGTGCAGTATTATCGTGACTGTACTATAATACTTTCCAAATAGTGTTTCTGTCATCGGCAGCTTCTTCCAAATTACACTGGTCTTTGATTTCGCAGTTTGGGAAAGGATCAATCGATTATTTTCTTGTTTTCAAAATGATCGAATTGTTTTCAATGATGTTTTTATCTGATATTTGTTGCTTATATTAATGTAAATAATTGTATTATATCGTACATTGTAGGACATTAAGTCGGGTGGAATGTATCTCAGATCATCCTGCATTATTGTGCGGGATGATCCTTGTACATACCAACCGAGTGTATAGGTTATTATTTCACACCCGAAAGTAGTAAACCAATCAAATCACCCCATTCGTACCACGTGAGTATACAATACCTAGAGCCGTATTGCACGCACGAGATAATTGCGTGGACGCACGGGATTCTCGATATTCCAAAGCGGCTAGATCGATATTGTACGATGCACCGGTTGAACCGTCCAAATATGCATTGCACTCATTTGAACCCTACAAATATCGATTGAACCGTACAAATATGGATTTTTTCCCAAATCGAGGCTGCAGTACAATTATCCATATTCGCATCAAAGAGTAATCTCCCTTTAGTAGAGTTCTCGTTTGCAAAAGCAAAATTGTGCATTAGAGTTGAATGTTTGTTTCAACATGATATTTTGAATTCACTGTCCTAAACAAGACATAGCTTTGATTCTGTGATTGAAAAAACACATTGGCAATACATTAAGACAAAAGGAGAAAATGATTTTAAACATCACGAAAGAGATTATTTTCATTTCAAAACATTTCTGAATTGTAGCGCATTTAATTTGCAGCAATGATAAAAATCACACTTAACCCTTTCCCAAACAAGACCTGGATTTGATGTCCATTAAAAGGCTTGACAAAAAAGTTCTAAGAGAAAAGGAGATTTGCCGTTTATCAGCAATTTCTCCTTTTCTGTCAATGTTTACATTGTTGATTTACGCATGACATGATAGATAGTTTATATGACAAATTTCATGTACATTTCACACTATCATGATTTATGACGGTCTATTCAATCTTTTGAGACAAACATAAATCGATATAGATTTAATGTCAGATGCCATGCATATTTCACAGCGTTAGAAATGTACATGAGGCCTACATTATTTTCATGACACAGGCCTATGTTGTTTTCTTCCTTTTTCACGTTGGAATTCTATTTAAAAGTAATTAGATCTAGATCTTAATTTTATACAAAATTAATCTTTGTCATGTATTGTGTGAAAAAAAAAATGATGTGAAATAAAGAGGTCATTTAACATGTTTTTGTACAATACCGAATTCTATTGGATTCATACTTTGCAGAACAAGTCTATATTTAGACTCGCCTATCGGCTCGTCCAAATATAGCCTCGTTCTGCAAAGTATTCATCCAATAGAATTCAGTATTGTACAAAGACATGTTAAATAACCTCATATTATCAACAAAACAGAAATTATCATGCCTTGTTCCAATCTTTTAAAAAAGATTTTGAAACAGCAAAACGCATAATTTACCAAATATTACACAAAAGCATAATTATATTTCTCTCTGATATATCAAATTTGATATACCTACGTTACAAAACGTGATTTCCGCAAAAGAAAATAATAATTATAATATTGCCATTGTACATGTATGCTATGTACGAGGTACAGTCAGAAAGTTCCCGGACTGCCTTCGTACGTAAATTATATGCATTCGGATTTTTCTAAAACTTATATACATAAAAAGAGGAAATAATGTCCGATAATATGAGGTTATTTAACATGTCTTTGTACAATACTGAATTCTATTGGATGAATACTTTGCAGAACGAGGCTATATTTGGACGAGCCGATAGGCGAGTCTAAATATAGACTTGTTCTGCAAAGTATGAATCCAATAGAATTCGGTATTGTACAAAGACATGTTAAATGACCTCTTTATTTCACATCATTTTTTTCACACAAAACATGACAAAGATTAATTTTGTATAAAATTAAGATCTAGATCTAATTACTTTTAAATAGAATTCCAACGTGAAAAAAGGAAGAAAACAACATAGGCCTGTGTCATGAAAAAAATGAAGGCCTCATGTACATTTCTAACGCTGTGAAATATACATGGCATCTGACATTAAATCTATATTTATCGATTTATGTTTGTCTCAAAAGATTGAATAGACCGTCATAAATTATGATAGTGTGAAATGTACATGGAATTTGTCATATAAACTATCTATCATGTCATGCGTAAATCAACAATGTAAACATTGACAAAAAAGGAGAAATTGCTTATAAACGGCAAATCTCCTTTTCTCTTAGAACTTTTTTGTCAAGCCTTTTAATGGACATCAAATCCAGGTCTTGTTTGGGAAAGGGTTAAGTGTGATTTTTATCATTGCTGCAAATTAAATGCGCTACAATTCAGAAATGTTTTGAAATGAAAATAATCTCTTTCGTGATGTTTAAAATCATTTTCTCCTTTTGTCTTAATGTATTGCCAATGTGTTTTTTCAATCACAGAATCAAAGCTATGTCTTGTTTAGGACAGTGAATTCAAAATATCATGTTGAAACAAACATTCAACTCTAATGCACAATTTTGCTTTTGCAAACGAGAACTCTACTAAAGGGAGATTACTCTTTGATGCGAATATGGATAATTGTACTGCAGCCTCGATTTGGGAAAAAATCCATATTTGTACGGTTCAATCGATATTTGTAGGGTTCAAATGAGTGCAATGCATATTTGGACGGTTCAACCGGTGCATCGTACAATATCGATCTAGCCGCTTTGGAATATCGAGAATCCCGTGCGTCCACGCAATTATCTCGTGCGTGCAATACGGCTCTAGGTATTGTATACTCACGTGGTACGAATGGGGTGATTTGATTGGTTTACTACTTTCGGGTGTGAAATAAGTACATATATCATTTATATTGATACAATACATATAACATTATATTTGACAGTTGCAAAAACATACATAAACAATGTACGGATCACTTTGACGTCGCAGAGCGACGTCTACATAACGTCGTATTTTACCGAGCCAATTCAATGATTTCGGGTTAGTTCAAAACTTTTCAAATTATTCATCAGAATGATCTAGATACTTCCCATCGCGATACACATATGGAGCAAACGAATGATTTCGGTGTCATAACATTTCAAAGCTGACCTGGACGCAGGCCAAATCTCTTCGTTTGACTAAAACCTGCAACATCTGGGACCTTTCAATAAAGGAGGAAAATGCCGAAATGAAATTTTACTGAGCCCGGGCTGTATTACGTGCGGGACAGTCTTTCATAGCTTAGAACATAATTATGTGGTTCCTATGTTCATATCGGTACGATGGATGCATTAGGTTGGTAAGGTATATTATCCTTGCAAAATTAGCATTCACACACTTCTTAGGAAACGTTCAAAGAAAAGACATTGTGTACACGACGTGGGCCTTTTGCTAATCGTCCGTCTAAAGCCGCGCCTCCCATCCTGTGTACAGTTTAGACGTATTTTATTTTATTGATTTTTTTTTGATGAATTGCACTAGGACAAATTCCAACAATAATCATTAGCTACATCGTCGAATGATTTTCGCCGGTCCGTGAGAAGGTCGGTCTTCGTGTCTAAATAAGCACGTTTTTAGGCCGCTCATTGCTAAGGTTATCGCTTATTTTCGCGCGGTAAATCCTAAATTTCTTGTGTCAATTAAACAAAGATGTCCTATAATATGCACTGAAGCCGTTTCTTGGATTAAAGAACTTCTAAATATCCATAGGCATCATTCCGGCATTCACATAGACGTTAATAACGCAGATTTGTTCCGTACGCTGTGATGACGTCGCCTTGATTTCAGTTGTCTTTCATCCATTGCTTAGAAAAATATGCATGAAACGCAGAATGTTTATGCCACGACGTTAAAATTTTGAAATTGTTCAGAAAATATGTTGATGTGATGACATATCGAGGCTGCATGGAAAGGCGCCTGTAATTTTTTAAGATATGCTCCTTTGAATAATAGTAAGAATATTGGAAGCTAGCGTTATTTCAAAGTGATCCGTACTCTTGTACACTATGTTCTAACGCCTTAGAAAATATTGATTTTTAACATTTTAAAACCACAAAAACTTATCAAAGTGGTAATTTACATTTCGAAATTACTGATTGAATAAAGACATGAATCAAATACGTCGGAAAAAATACAATTCAAAGGCAGTCCGGGAACTTTTTGACTATACCTCGTACATATGACAACTGTTTGTAAGCATTGTGGTGACGATGAACAATTCTGTTCAAGTCATTTTGTAAATAAAATGTTCTGTTCTATGATAGCAGAGACATTGTCGACATAATGTCAAAATAAACAATCTGAGTCGCCCTGGAACACGTTGACAATTCTTGACAGTCCAATTTATTTTCTGTTTAATGGTTATTCTAATTTTATACATGTATATATAAATAACATTATATTCGGCCATTTTAATTGCTAAATATTGAATTGATCAGTCAAACTTTTCAAATTACGAATTTTTCACGTTGAGCCTTTTTTCGACGATGCGTTTATATGAAATATGGGTTGCCGGAAGGTTATTTTAAGTAAGAAGTAATCCACGACTGCATTTAGCCAAACTATTAAGATCTCAATTCAAGATATCAACAGTATGGTTCATTAGGTATGAAGTATATTTCCACCTCCATAAGTTCGAGAAGTACGATGGAAAGGTATTTAACCTTTTTGTAATTTAACGTTTTTGTAATATATATAATTTCATCTACGCTAAGATCCATAAACGACGTGAGATCAAGTAAATTCATAAACATATTAAGCCTCGCCTTTTTTCAAAACGCTAAGATAAGACTGATGCAATTTGAAAACTTCTATAGACGCCCGAATGGGTAATTAATTATTATAATATTTTAATGTATTTGTGTACAACATAGCGGAGAAAGTTTCAATAACAAATACGAAACTGCTTGGTATGTGAATTTCTCTGGTTTGTCTTTTTCTGCAAGCCCTTTCTACTAGGGACATCAGGAATTAAGGTGGCTTTTTTGTTGTTTTGGAAGAAATAAGAAAATTCGAAAGAGCCTGTTTGCATTTAAACCCCTTCGTAAACACCTCATGGTGGTGGTGAAACAATAACAATGTGACACAGCCGAGTTCGTTACGTTATGACTGGAGCTCGTGTCTGCTATCGTGCAATCTCGTAACTGTAGCTTGTTATAACGAGATTTTTGTTGAAAAGTGACGATAGGTAGTACAAGGTCAACTGATGAAAGACGTCCTACACACACAAATCTATGACCACATAACCCATGATAGTATGTGTTGCTCGAGCAGTTTTAAAATTGCTCAGAGTTCAATAAAACAGATTTAAAACTACTGACAACCCAATATCGTTCACAACATACAAACTTGGCCATGTAACCAGTTTGATAAAGCCGGGCGTGTATGATAAAATTATCCCTAAAGGTACTCACAAACAATTACATAGAAGTGTAAGTTGTTCTGCAATGTCAGTCTTAAAATACAAAATGTACAGTTATGATGTTTTATCAAATAACACCAACAAGAGAAACTTTCAAACCAGAGATGTGCTGATTTAGCCATTTTTAAACCGGGCATTGTTGATATATGCGTTAAGGGGATGATGGTACATGTAACTAGCGTTTGCTCCCTCAATGCTCCTATGCTTCCATGCCAAGGAATCCACATTTCCCACGTTTAGTAAACACCAGGTCATAATCCAGCATAACTTTTTAATTTAGACGAACATAAATGTTACCGTTGGATAAAACCATGTCTTACTTGGCACTCCACAAGATGTGAGGGAATTTTTGTCAATGTTAAAGCAATAAAAGCCCGATCAACACCGGTATATTTACGAGGTGCTAATTTTCTCTCCACGCGCCCTTCGTTAACAAGTTTATGTGCAGAAGTTGTGGGGCTTCCAAAACTACCAACACATTCTGAATTCATGTCTCATTTATTCTGATTTAGGAGCGCTTAAAACTTTCTTGTAGGATTTCAAATGAATTTTAAGTAAGGAAACTAGAGAGTTCTTTATACAACTACCACAAAAATTCGGTATTTATAATTAATAGTAAATAGATTTAATCCTTTCGGAGGTGACTCCTATCGACTCCCTGAAATGACCTACTGACCTAATTTAAGAAAATTTCCGAATACTTTGACTGGATCCACTGTACTGCAGTTCCATCGTCTATTTCTAAATTGGAATTGGCATTCATCTATTGCCATATGAGCACCATAACGAACACTTTCCATCACTTCAACATTCTTCCGACAGATCTTTTGTTGTCTTTTGGCTAGTCCGATAATAGATTTACACCGCTCTGGGACCTCTATTGTTGCTACACTGGTCATTTTGGCTAGCGCTCTGAAATGGAGAGATTAAGATGGGTCAAGAACACTATGTAAACTGTTTATATTGACGTACCAAATGGATCAAAAGTATTATCTCTAGCGTGTACGCATACATTATACATGTACACGCGTGTCCATACGTATATATTACGAGTACACGCACGCATGAAGTAGAAAACGCACGAAGGCATAAGATTTGCGCATGCATGCGTATGCGTAGAATATAGGCCTACACGTGTACATGTGCACTCGTATTTATATGGGAGTACGCTAGAATTTTACTTTAGACTCATTTGGTAAGCCATAATGGTACACTAGTATTTCAGGAAATAATTGATTGTATACCCGCATTATGAGCGGGTGTGTGAAAGAGGACTCTAACGGCAGTTAAGACTTCCCTGGATCCAGATCAGCCTGAGACTACACGCACATAATCTTATCAGGATCCATACTGCCCTCTAAAAGCGCTCTTGAATAATGTAGAAAATGATAGAACAATATGGATCTAGAACAGATTGAGTGCATATTGAGACTGTTCTGGATAAATGCCACAAATGAGAAATTTGTGTGGTAAAAGATAAAATGGTGCTTTTGTTCGACGTTTCAAGTATACTGGTCAAAAGTTACAACGCGCTGCTTTACAAATGTCCATAACTTGGACAGACATTGATCAGCCTGTAGTGCATATACGGGACTCTTACACACAGAATAAGGACGAGATCATTATAGATCTACGCTGTTGTTGTCTCTATACTTAACCCTTTCCCAAACAAGACCTGGTTTTGACGTCCCTGGTGGAATAGGCTTGGGAAAACATTGAAACAAAAGAAGAAACTGCTGATAACCAGCAGATTCTCCTTTTGTCTCAATATTTTCTATGCCATATTTTACACAAATCCTATTTTTCATAACACCCATATTGTCTTTTGTGGCAATTTTTGAAGAGGATTACCCTAAAATTTGGTCGTTTGGGAAAGTGTTAATTCCAGTAGGTAGTGGATAGATCCATGTGGAGCCCGTCAGGCTGTACAAACTGATCAGATTTCAAACTGACCTCCATATTGACATATAGGGTTTGCTTTTCTAGATGTCAGCTCGTGTACATTCGACAAACGTGATAATGATGCGTGTACAGGTAGTTCCAGATTGTCATAATCTAATTAAAATCCGCTGTACACTTACAGTAACATCTGACAGGCACCAGTTGGACTCATCTTCTGTGACCATGGGTAAACCAAAATTGATTATTTTTACTCTAACCAATTAAATCGATGTCATCGTGGCCTAATAGGTGGTTTTATCGCGTTTATGACGGTGACGGTTTATAAAGCGTTTTTTTGATTGGTCAGGAGAAAAGGTCATTGAAGATGACCCCTTAGTGGTGCCTGTCAGATGTCAGAAGTCAACATCGGATTTTGATCTGATTAAGGTTGTCCGACGTTGACATAGATTTCATTGGTTAGCTTTCGAAATAACTATCTACTGTGAGTCAAATGGTGTCATAAGGGTTCTCCTAAAATGAACTACATGGCGGAAAAGGTTTACGATTCTGCTGTTTGAAGTCGGCGATTGACAAAATTTGAGTTTTTGTGTCACATGAGTACCATGTAGAGTGATGATATATCCATGGCGTGGCGCAGGTAAATGGGAGAATTTTAAAACTTGCCTGGTGCACAGTATTTCCAAAAAACGGTAACTACAGAGACAATTGCACTACCAAGAAATCCCATGAACTGGAGAAGAGACTGTGTTGTCCAATACGTTTCTTTTGGTGCTTTGAAGTAAAAATGACATGCTTCGCTACGACTATTTATCTACAGATATACATGTTCTAAAATTCTGTCGGATTTTTCCACAACCTTCTGACTCCCTTCAAGGCTACCGATTACTTATTTTTCAAATTGGCCTGTATCACAGGCGGCAATCACGTGCCTTTGTTATGATATACGTTCCTAACTTATGTAAACAAAACAGTCGCTTAGTAAACATTTTTCTCAAATTTTAAATCAAATACTTAACTCTCAGTATTGGGATAGATACCATTCGATACGTCGTACTCTCCGGTTTATTTTGATACCACGATTTCCCCCCCAAATCCCTGTCAAAGCTGAGAACATTCGTGCAAAGTGCAAACATTTCTTAAGAAAATATAGATCTATCACGATATTCAAAAATAATTTGCACGAATGTTCTCAGCTTTGACAGGAATTGGGGGAAGATCTTGGTATCAAAATAGACCGGAAAGTTGAACGTATAGAATGAGTGTTAAGTATTTGATTTGAGATTTGAGAAAAATGTGTATTTAAAAACCGAGTGTTTTGTTTACAAAAGTTAGGAAAACATATCATAACAAAGTCACGTGGTTGCCGCATGTGTGTATACTAGGTAATCAAACGTACAATCCGGTAAAATATTTTCAAGAAATATCGTATTGATTGTTCAACCTGTATATGTAGATCATTTCTTTCCAAGGAATAATCGAACAAAGGACTTTTAAACTTTACCTACCCGAACTTTCTATTTATAGTAACATTCGTGGAAAAATGGCATTGATAGATACTCAAAACAAAAATTGTAACAACACTATAATCGCTTTATATTTTTGCCCTAGATGATACAATGTACCACACAATAAAGCAAACTCTGAGTGTCCCCATGTTCTGGTCCGTGAGCATGTGTTCCTTTAGACGCTATGAAACTTTACTGGTTAATGAATTTAACCATTATCAAAACTCTAAATTAAAAATCGTTGCAGTAACAAAATAAAAACTTTATATGAAGAAACTATATAGATTACATGTATAGCGTAGATAAGATGGATAGAGTAGAGAAAAATCAATCATTAGTCCTTTCAACGTTTTCCAATGCCTCTCCTATCAGAGATGGCGAAATCAGGAATTGCTTAGAAATTCCGTTCTTGGGTTCGGTGTTCCCCTTATAGCGCGAGAGGCACTGTGTGTTTCCTTATTTTCGTTTTATTCTTTTTCCTCACATGATTGGTTAGTGACCAAATTCTATCACGCGAGGAACTCTTCTCAAATGCGATTATGTGACACATTCACCTTTTTTGTAAATTCAGGTTGTATTTACATCGGTCACTGTGAGATCTGTTACATGTAGCAATATAGCTACGGAAATATCTTTCGAATGCTTTATTCTATCATTTTATTTTCACCGATTCTCGGATAACCAAAATTAAGACTTTCCAAATTAAATTTTTAGCTGCTGACAAGATAGTACTCTCCAAAGCCGAGGTCTATTGAAATAATAAATCAAATATGATATCATAATGGAATGAAGAGAGAATGTGCTCTGTTCTTAAGAGAATAACAAGATAGATGCAACAAATGGTAGAAGTTTTGTATGTCAAAGCAAAGTTAATATCTAGGGATAGAAGAAAATGTTTTTTATCTAAGTATTAACCAATGTGTATCTATTAAGGATGGGGCATCGGGCGTTGTTTGGGAAAAGGTTTGTATGCCTTTAGCACGTTTAGATGCGAACTATATGTTGGCAGAACCAAAATTAAAGCGTTACAATATACATGTACATCTACGACAATACAGACAAACCTTCTGAAACGGAGAAAATTAGATTGAGAGAAATAAAGAAATTATTTGTCATCAATATTCTTCCTTTTGAAAATTGTTCGTAGTTGAAAAAAGTAATAATAATAAATATTCAGAGAACACTGAAAGTTTTCCCAAACAACCCCGGTTTCGTTCGTGTTCTTAGCCGAGACACGCAGGCATTCCGAGAAAATATTGGTTAAAAAGCATTTTTCACATTTACCATCCATAATAACATACAGTAACTTTCAAAAGTTTCATTTTCCGACAACATTTTTTTTTTTTGCTACTGCTTTTATTTTTATCGGTGTAATTGTTTGTCGGTGGGGAAAGTGTTGATTTAAACCACAACTGTCGACACACTCTCTGTTGTCACTACAACATCGAATGTCGGACATAATCAAACAACCGATTCAACATGAAAGTGTCATGTTTTCAATATGTATTCATATATTTTGATTCGTTATGGCTCACGATAAATGACCTGACAGAGTATCTCCAGCTATAAGCTAGGTATGCTCTGCAATGTCATTTATCGTGAGCTATAGATCCTCTATTAACGTAATGTTGTTCTTTGTCCACAGTTGCTTATTACAGTATAGCCTACTCTCACCATGAATCGAACTTCACCGGTCCATATCCTTCTTCGAAACTTTAAACGTATTTATTTTTACAACGACTTAGACTATATTTATCCCTCTGTATTCTGTTTCCCGGAGACTGCACCCGTTCTCCAGCCGAATGTGGGTGAGCCGATGAAAAGTTCAAGAACTACCTCCGCTATAGGGGATACCTCGAAACCTCGCGTTCACAAAGCCGTTCTACATGTACACCTCGGCTACGGATACCACGACATTGAATGTCATTATTCCAACAAAGTTGCACCTGTATTAAAGTGACATTTCAGAATTTTTTGTCATAAATTTTACTTTTATGTTTATCTGAAGGAGCATATTTCCTTATGAAAATTCTGAAAATTTCAAGCCAAAATATTACGCCGTTTACGAGAAATTTATATTTTTGTGTTAAAATTGAACAAATTGTTGTGGACAACAGTTCGGATTTATATGCAATTTATCGATTATGTCTCAACTTTAAATGCGTGTTTCTCGCTTATTGGCAACAACTTCAAAAAACTAATAGTATTTATACTCATTAGAATAACCAATCTTGGCATCCAGACATATTTTAAAAAATTGAAATTTGAATGAAATGTCCCTTTAACAAAGAAAATGACGTCAGTAAGGTATATGACCCATTATTAAAACACCACTTTCTAGCCATGCGAACTGCATGAAATTACACAGACTTGTAAATGCACTTCACATAAGGTGATTCACCGTGCCGGATTTCAAGATTATGCTTCAAGAAGAAAATAATGTACAAATACTAATTTACTCGATAATCATATACAAGGGGGTAATTTCAACTGATTTGGAACATTTTTGTCAAATATTTCCATAGGTATGCATTAATTCAAAATTCTAAACCGTTCAAAATGCTTATATATGTATTCGGAATGGAAATGTAACACAGTTTAGGAATTACTGGCACTTTTAAAATTTCGCCACTGGTCCTTCAGTGCTAATGATGGGTTGTATACGTTAAGTTGATTCCTTTCCCGAGATCTGTTGAAAATAGAGCCGTGCATCATTTCGAAAAGGAAAAAATCTGAATAAATGGGCCTGCAGATCGTTGGATTTCTTATAAGTACTACAGTTTTTACATAGATCTACATTTCGTGGCAATTTTAAGACAAGAGGACCATGATGGTCCTATATCGCTCACCTGAACCAAAATGATATAAGCAACACTTTTCTTCATTTCAACAAATATTTATAACTTTAAGACTGAAAACGAACTTATGGTCAATAACATTGTGAAAATCGAACTCATCCAAGATTTCATCGTGCCCAACATTGTGTCCAAGATTTGTCTTGTTTGATAAATAATTGTAGATTCTGGAGTATAAACAAGGTCGAAAACAGCCGAAAACAGCAATTTTGTCAAATTCAAGGGCACATAACTCTCGACTTTCTAGTCAGATCAGGCTGAAAATCAAACTCATCCGAGATCTTATGATATCCAACATTGTGTCCAAGATTTGTCTTAATTGATAAATAATAGTAGATTATAGAGTGTAAACAATGTCAAAAACAGCCGAAATCGGCAATTTTATCAAATTCAAGGGCACATAACTCTCCATTTTTTATCAGATTGGACTGAAAATCAAACTTATCCAAGATCTTATGGTCTCAAACATTGTGTTCAAGTTTTGTCTTAATTGATAAATAATAGTAGATTATAGAGTGTAAACAATGTCAAAAACAGCCAAAATCGGCAATTTTATCAAATTCAAGGGCACATAACTCTCACCTTTCTGGTCAGATCAGACTGAAAATCAAACTCATATGAGATCTTATGGTCTCCGACCTTGTGTCCAAAATTTGTCTTGATTGGTCAAAAATTGTAGATTCTAGAGTGTAAATAAGGTAAAAAACAGTCAAAAACAGCAATTTTGTCAAATTCAAGGGCTCATAACTCTCATCTTTCTGATCAGATAAGACTGAAAATCAAACTCATCCCAGATCTTATGATCCCAAATATTGTGTCCCAAGTTTTGGATTGATTGATCAATAATTGTAGATTCTAGAGTGTAAACATCGTCGAAAACAGCCAAAAATGACAATTTTGTCAAATTCAAGGGCAAGTAACTCTCGACTTTCTGATCAGATCAGACTGAAAATCATACTCATCCGAGATCTCATGGTCCCAAACATTGTGTCAAAGTTCTGTCTTGATTGATGAATAATTGTAGATTCTAGAGTGTAAACAAGGTCAAAAACAGCCGAAAATGGCAATTTTGTCAAATTCAAGGGCACATAACTCTTGTCTTTCTGGTCAGATCAGGCTGAAAATCGAACTCATCCGAGATCTTATAGTCTGCAATGTTATGTTAAAGATTTGTCTTGATTGATCAATAATTGTAGATGCTAGAGCGTAAACAATGTCAAAACTAAGTATTTTTCGCATTCAAGGGCAGATAACTCCTGACTTTCTAGTTCGATCTGACCCATAATCGAACTCATCCGAGATATTATGGCCATACATGTTTTGACCAAGTTTGGTTAAGATTGGCTTATATTTGTAGATGCTAGAGTGTAAACACGAAATTGTGAACGGACGGACAGACAGACGGACAGACGGACGACGGACAAAAAGTGACCACAATAGCTCACCTTGAGACAAGTCCACTTTTACTCACAGAGATCGGTCGTATCTCATGATGTTTTTTTTTTCTTTCGACAGAAAAACTGAAACTGATACGTATACATTTGTGTTCTTTTTTCATTACCTGCACGACTAGTTTTGCATTGACTTATAAGACTGATCAGACTTCACAACGGATTCAAAGGATTGGGAAAGTAAATACATGTATATTGATCCACACTTTTCTCATACATGATAATAATAATTATATTGTTTCCTTTATGTTCGTTTCTAAATAATCTATGTTCTACCGCGGTATATCATTATTTAAACGACGGTTGTCAATTAGGCTTCTCGATGAATAATCCACTCTACCAAATATCTACCGACAGACGTCGCTAAAGTCTATACCATCTATCTAGTTAGGGCATTCTGTGAGGTATTTACATCGAATTAAGATGTCAGCGCCCTTAAAATGCATACACGTGTATAAAAGTTCTAGCAGTTATTACATCAGACGCCAAGCAATCTTTCACACAATGACACAATAGCTGAAAATAAGACTATTACTAATCAAATAGTCAATATTATTGTGAAAAAATATCTATCTGCGAATAAGGTTGAAGCTGGGGGGGGGGGGGGGGGGGGGGGGTCGGGGGACTATTGAAGATCGCGCTTTTTAAATACTATGCGGCACATTTGCTGCACATGCTTGCAACAAGTTAAATGAATAACCTGATTTGAACTTATTCTTTCATTCTATATAATTGAGGCGAAAAGTAAACTTTTTTTGTAGTAAATATAGTTTATTGCAATTTTCTGCTTACTACTATTTTGCGATAGGATTTCGGTGTTATGCGCACTGCGTAGTAAATAATAAGTATTTGCAAAAATATGATAAAACGATGCGCGAATTCAGTCATAGTCTGGTTTACCTGTCCCTAATATTGATACTTCGTTATTGGGTCAGGCACAAAGTAGCAATGGCCGCCTCCAGTGGTGCGATTTCACCACAGAGAAAAAGAGAAAAATCCGTTAATTTTGAGAGCAAAGATATGGAATTTATGAAGTAGATAGTTATCGGTATATTTTCATCACTGGCAGTAATAGTTTTATACGATCATCACTCTAACCCGATATAACGCGATCTTTAATTCTGAGCGTATAGACTATGTATTGGCAATTGGAACGATTACATGACCAGTTGCCTGATTAGCTCAGTGGTAGAGCTGCCGACTTGAGTGACAGAGGTTCAGAGAATAATCGAAAAGCAAATGGAGTACATATAATAGATAGAAATGTTACACTCCCTCCCGAATATGTAAACATAATTTCATTAAAACGTGTCTCGCACAGATAAGACACTTTCAATGTTCTTCTGTTCTGTGTTTCGAATCCAAATATTTAGAAAAACATACTTTAACGAAAATATCATAGGTGAAGGGTTGCAAACTGGACACCACATATAAATAATGCGTTGTTGTCAAGTACACCCACGTGGTTGACCTGTCTTGGCTGCAGCAGTGGTAATCATTTGTAACTCGGCTTTAGTCATAATTAGATTCATTTGTTAAACTATCAAATATACGCAACAAATAAACACAGAGACAGTAGCAATACAAAATTCAATTCCCAAGTTTAGTATCCCGGAAGTTCTAAACTTTATTACTTTAAGGTGCTCATGTTAGATTGTTTATGCTTCCGAACTATTCGGGAACTCATATTTCTACATGGAAAGACAATTTGCAATGCTTCCTTTGCTATAGATCAATCCTTCACAAGCGTGTTTACAGATTCTATTTTTACTTCAATACGAGACAAGGTCAAGGTCAACGAAGCACACCCCGCGATATTTTCCTTGAATACACCGTACAACCGGCTGCGTCGAAGACAGACGAGAATCAGCGATTGTTTGGAAAAAAACGGCTTCAAATTTAGAAGACATATTGTTGAATGATTAAACTTTATTCGTGTACTAGATCAACTGGCACATATTGAGAGATATGCGAAATATTCGAGAACGAAGTCAAATTTAATAATTTTTGTAGGCAACCTCCGAAATGATTAATGACTGTGAACCTTATTTGCGAGGGATACATGGAAAGGTTTATTTTGTAGAATCATTGAACACGTACACGCGTATTTGTCAACTAAACTAGAATACCATAGATCCTTTCGTTTATTCATAAAAGTAAATTGATTTGACCTACCGTGCAACTGACATCAGATGCGGAATCTGCCTTCGCTGACTCTCGTCTGTCTTCGACGCAGCCGGTTGTACAGTGTGTTGAATCTCGCTGAGCACAGATGACGTACCTCTGACGTAATTGCTGTTTGGAGGTTAGACACGTGTTACACGTGTTAAACAAGGACAATAAAAATGGGACGCACTTTATTCATTGACTAGGATTTGTATACATAATAGAGCGCGATGCCTGCTATCGCTGGACATAAATGATCTACCCCTTCAGGTTGGTAAATTTATACGTTATTTCTGGTTTGTAGATTTTGTGACATTTGCATATCCGACAGCCTAGCACGATCTCTTTTAATACACTGTACGAAATATTCAAAGGATCGCATGAATATAAGAGTTCACATCTATTGTGTTGTTTCAAGACTGTTAAAACACTATATTTCTTTGTCTACAAAATTTCGAATATGCACATAACTGCACAGTTTATATGCTTTTAAAATTGATAAGCCCCATTTTGTTGAGTAATCTATCGAAGCATATTTTCAAAATGTAATTTCTTTCCTTTAATAGTGAAAGAACACATAAACGCGGAAAAAACTTATTTTGATTTTCCCCCAGGTTATCTGTCCTCTTCAAATGGTCAGGAAAAAGATCAACTGGTTGTGTTTGTATTGCGCAAGTAATGAATCATTATCACGGATATTAGTGTCCAGACAAGTGACCAGTACACGCGAATTACCACTCACTCTCCATCACGCGATGTCCGAAATATTCACCAGGAGCAGAGAAACTGACACTAAATATATATACATTATTGATAATGATACTGTTTCTATGCTTGTATTCATTTAAGATGACATAGAAAAGAAATAAGATTAAAAAGAAAAAAATGGTCCATTGATTCGACGATCTTAAAAGCAACAGTATAAAGATGTCCAACGTCATGTTGTTTCCATTGGCAAAGGCTAAGACCTTTCCAAACTTATATTTTTTTGCATTTGTCTAAATTTGGATGCGATGCAGACGACAAAAGTTTTCAATTAAAGAATGGCAAAAATGGGGAAAAAACGCTGATAAAAAACCGCTGATAACCACTATTATTGTATTCTCTCCCCCACCCCCATTTTTCGAACCGTTTCTACAAGGGACGTAAGAGCATTCAGGTTTTATTTTGGGAAAGGGTAAATAGACGACTGTTAAACTCATTAGATCTCAACTCTATTAAAGATGGCATTATCCCTTTCCCGAACGACAATAAAGTTCAGGATTTGGAGCTAGCGTTGAAGCTTAAACAAATGATATCCATTTTTGTAGATTGACGATGTATACGGCCTACAAGGAAAAAGAATAATATGTTTGCTATCAGCATTTTCTTCCAGCTGTCCGAACTTACATCATGAAGGGTCTTTAAAACGGGCGTTTTGTTTGGGAAAGCCTTGATCATTTTCAATACAATGACTTTGGATCCCCCCTAGGAAAGACAGCACCAGAAAACATTGAGAGAAAAGAAAACCGTGCTGGCAGCAAGCCTTTTCTCCTCTTTCTTCAACGTAATGTTGAAAACATATTTTGAATTTAACACCAATTCGTCGTCTGCATAGGCTGCATTGGCCAGAACAGTCTAAAATGTTTTTTTGTGAGAGGAATGAGCCCAATCTATGTCTATGTAAACACGAATGGTTTTCTCATCTAATCGGGAAATACAATTGGCTCTATCGACATTATGTTGAAAGTTTAGAAATAAGATACTTTGTTACAATGTATCGAGCTAGCTGTTGGATTTGTGTTTACTATGGCTTCAGGTCTTATTTTTTTGCAAGCCTCGAAAAACCAGGAAATGTATCCGTGAAAATCCTTTAGTATCTTAGCTATAAACTTACACAAAAAGTTTTAAAAGATTGCCTCAATAGGAACGATTTTTGTTTAAAATCAGACTAGGTTTACATGTACAAAAGTATACATATTGATAAATCGTCGGTGCTGTGATAACATGTCATATAGTCCACATTGTCTTTATTTTAATCCATGTTGTTCTTTGTGGCAGCCATTACTTTTTACCAGACAGTTTGTCGATTCATGTTTCAATGTGGTTTTAAAAGACATGGGCGTTAGCATTGAAACATATACTGACCTATTGCATGCTCTTGATAAACCAAAAATGTTAAGACAGAATTAATGACAGGAAAGTAAACAATTTACCTGGTATTGCTTGATAAATCTGTACCAAGTTTCAGGTCAGTGTAAGGTTATATTAAAGTACGTGGTTGTAACTTTGACCCGTCACAATCATCATGTAATGAAGACTGCTTTAGACAACCAATCCGACGTGGTTTTCATGAAAATAAAAATGAACGGACTGAGAGCATTGTAGAGATTCTCTACCCGTGGATTATCGTATCCGTACTTTCCTTATTGTGGTATGACGTGGATATGGCCGTTTTGTGTCCTGTTCTGTGTTGTATATTTGTACATGTATGAACAACAATGTTTATTTGACACATGCCCGTATTTACCGCTAACATGCAGTACAATTTAAACGGTAAGTTCATACCGACATTACACGATCATGGTCGGACATCATCACTACGAATTCCTTGTTTTTCTTTCTAGTCTCTAGCTGCTCATCCCAATCTGGTAAACCAAGAATTATAGTAGTATAAAAATGTTACCTAAATACCTTGTGAAAGCTTTTTAAATTCAGAGAATATCAATTGGAATATTGTAAAGTTATAAAACGGCAGCGAATGAATGAATTGTCTATCGCATAAATGCCTGTAATAAGTCACCCATTAGACAGTGCATTTTGTAAAATATTTTATATTGGCTGATGTCCTTGTTTTCAAATAAATGATATATTATTATTATTATTATTATTATTGTTATTATTATTATTATTATTATTATTATTATTATTATTATTATTATTATTATTATTATTATTATTATTATTATTATTATTATTATCAAAAAACCAGATTAATATAGCGCTTTTATCATACGGGAGTACGTTCAAAATCGCTTTACAAACTAAAGAAATCTACTAAAATATACTCAACCCATATTAGATAAACTGACACAATTAAAAACGCAAAAGACATTTTCATTTACCATTCGTTTCTTGCAGCCTCAAACGGCTCCATACTTAGGGATATTCATGAGTTCATGTATGCCCTTCATATTCCACCAGTTTTGTCTTGTCCTCTGTAAACTTCGCGGACATCTTAACCGTCCATCCAAAAATGCTTATGTGTCTCGTGCATTTAGACAACGTCTAAAATCACAAAGTATTTTGTGTGCAAACTGCCATATTGATTTACTCATCGAAAACACACAACAACTATGGATTATTTTCGTATATAAAATGCTAAGGCTTACTTTGGCACAAAGGAGCTGACTTTTGGGGCTCTTGGTCAGCGATATTTTGCAAATAGAGGTAGCTAGACGCTATAGTGTCGCCGACTCGACTGTTCCAAGGTTAGTGAGGCGTGTAAACGATACGGGAATACATGCAGACCGCCCTCTTCCCTGTCAGCTGCATGTAACCACTGTACGTCAAGACAATCGTATACGTTAACATCACTTACTCTACAGATTGGTGACGGCTTAGTCTACAGCAAACGTTATAGTTGGTAATTGCCTATACAGAGTGTCCCAAAAAAAAACGGAACCCTAATTCAAAGTCAAATATTTCAAAGCGTAAGCAAAAAATCTAATTTTTGAATTTGCAGTACTGAAGATACATTATTTTTGCATTGGTGTTCCAGATTTCACTTAAAAATATGCATCGGTTCAAAAGTTATAAGCAATTTAATAATGGCACTAAAAAACCGATTTGACATGATATTGATTTTTGCGTCTTGTTTGTTCGTGAAAGCGCACTAACGGTCAGCTAATGAATTCTGTACCGTTGTACATGTATGCACCGATTTTCGCAAAATTTAATATGTACACGTTCTGTACGTTCAAAGGGTGAGTCCATAGGGTGGTTGACTGGTTGTTTGAATTAATTTCAAATTATTATGTGATTCATTTCACATGGCGCAGTTTTTAACTTTTATTTTCATAAATTACAAGCTTAGTATGCTTCCTAATATTAGTCCAGCCTTAATTTTCTTACATAGTATACATTTCTGTTGACTATGATTGAATTCTTTTTAGTGAATTTTGTGTTATTTGTGTTTTGCATAAAGGTCAGTGTCAGGTTAAATGAAACCCGTAATACTTTAAATTGAGCGGTGACCGGCATGTTGGTCAGAAATAAAATAAGTACCTATAATTATTATCCATGAGTCTGTGATGCACTTAGATATTTTGTTTGTATTCATTTTAGTTACATCGCAGCATTAACAGTTAATTTATTAGCAAAAAAGATTAATTGAAAATGCACTATCGTGAATACAACGTTTCAAAATCATTTTTGTATTGTATTGAATATATTAACAAATTGTATAGCATCAATTTATTCAATGAGTGTAGGCGCCCGCTGCAAAACGAAAAGATCGATATCGTGTAAAAAATGGTTTTCCGGGTATGTTCATTTTAATGTCAATATTTTCAAAACTAATCATTATTTTTCGACCAAATTTTAACTGCTAATAGGAAACTGCCGTTGCTACTGCATATATAAATTTTGTGGAGAAATATTGCCTGATACATGAGGAATGTACTTTCAAAAATGGGTTCCGTTTTTTTTTTTTGGGACACTCTGTACAGCGTGACACGGTGATAAATTGTCTGCGAGAACAAGGGATTCGCTGTCGTCCTCCTGCTCGATGCCAGGCTCTCATCCAACGTCATCGCATTCAGAGGCAGCGCATAAACAGACGTCCACTCAGAAATTATTCATGACATGTCATTTTATTCCTTGTTATGCTTACAATTGTTACACCTGGCTATACATCGGTTATTTCGTTGATATTATCTGTCAAAGTACTTTTTGCGTTTTTAAATCGTGTCAGTTTATTATAAACCGTAAACCGTAAAAGACCATATCGTCGGTGTAAATGCAAAACCTCGTATGTCGATTTTTGCGATTTTCAAAGTATAAACTTGTGTGTCCAGTTAAGGTTTACGAACTGAGAATGAAAACAACACTTTCTAGCCATACGAAATGCATCAATTACACACACTTGTAAATACACTTCACATAAGTTGATTCACCGTGCCGGATTTCAAGATTATGCTTCAAGAAGAAAATAATTAACAAACATTATTTTACTCTATACATTGTGTTCATATGCAAGGGAGGTAATTTTGAGTATGCATTAATTCAAAATTCTAAACCATACAAAAAGTTTATGTTTGTATTTGGAATGGAAATGTAACACAGTTTAGGAATTACTGGAACTTTTCAAATTTCGCTTCTAGCTCTGCATTTCATTGTCAGTTCGTAAACCTTAAAGACAATTCTTGCAGGCTTTTAGATATTTTACTGATCAGTATTAATGGTTAATCATTTGTGAACAGTTGTGTCCAAATTTCAAGTAAAACATATCAGTTGTGGAAAAGTTATTACACTTTTTTCCATCCCCTTTAAAATTTTCCGAAAATGGAAAATACGAAGTTTTGTATTTACAACGACGACATCAGCATACCATTGTAAACCGTAAAAGAAAGACGATTTACACATAAAAGAAAATTTACGGTTAATTTCCATTAACTTGCAATAATAAATGTTTTGTTATGTTATTGTTTGGTATGGTATCAACATTTGAAGCGAAATGGTGGTGTCGAAGCTCAATTAAGAAGTGAAGTGACCAGTCAGCTTGATACATTGTGACATGTGGTTATGCTAGATCAATCTCTCACATATTCCAGATATCAACAGCCAGAAATCGAGGAATAATTCTCAAACAAAGGCAAAAATCGACAAGTGATTCTTAAACGAATACAAAATTTGAAAAATAATTCTCAAACGAAAAATAAATGGGAAAATGGTAAAAAAAAAAAAAGAGAGAGAAATGATTCTCATACGGTTGCTAAAATTCGAGAAATAATTCTCAAACGAAGACAAATTCAAGAAATAACCCTCAAACGAAAACAATAATCGAGAAACAATTCTTAAACAAAAACAAAGGTCAAACATAGCCGCTGAAATAGGATAGATACTAACGTTAGATCTAGCATAAACAAAACTTTTTTACGTAATTGTTTGTCGAACCTTTTTTTCGTAAATGTACACCTCGAAGCAAGGTGTCATAATTTGTATAATCAAACTGATCTTAATGATCACAACATATGTGTTCAATGTGTTTATTGAATGGTAAATAAAAATGATATTGCGAATTATTTCGACATTTGTTAGCAATAAACATAAACATGACAAGATATTTATCGGTATTAACCCTTCCTTGTACGAAAATACTTATGAGATTGAAATATAACAGACAAAAACACATAAAAATCCCACCACATCACAACAGTACACGTGAAAATTGTTATTATTAGCAACTGATTCATTTTACTTCAATAGTATAGAATCCTCCATAAGTAATAGAAAATAGAGAATATTTGAGAAAGGGTTAATTTAACTGTCTGAAAATTTCGATGAAAAAATATAATTTTGATATCAAATCGATAAAGAAGCTTTTACTCAACTAGAGCGTACAAAACTAACCATCCAAGACTAGTCAAAATATGTGTTCTGTCATACGAAAAGGAACGACAAATGGAAAGATAATCTAAATAAATCGAGTGACCAAAACTCAATGTTTTGTGGAAATGAACCTATTACTACACACCCTCTCCCAAACGAGAAATTCGAGACTGTCCCAATCAGAGACCTGCAGTTGACGACATTAAAGAACAATAATAAAATAGGAATTATTGTATCAATTTCGTAGACTGTATCATGCCGACCAAGAAAAGTTACTATGTATACTTCATAATTATGAAGGTTGTCATGTTGCTGTGTGCCTTGATGCGTCTAGAGAACTTGTCACCAGGCCAAGGGAAAAGTAGAGACTGTTGATCACCAACATCGTCATCTTTTGTCTCAATGACTGCCAATACGTTTTCCATTGGAGGCATTTTTGAAAAAATCACAGTCATAGCGTTTCATGTTACATGTATAGCGAGCGTATTTTGTTGTTTATCAATGGGTAATTGACACCAACCCTGGTCGACCAATTTTGGCTATACATCAAAATTCTATCAATTCAGAGGGCACTGTGAATCATATCTACTTGTAATTATCAACACGGTGCATTGTCATACCGTAATCATGGGTCGATTGTTAAAGTCGAATTTTGACAGGCAGATTATCCTTTAATCCATGTGTAATACGCGAATACAAGGGATCATAGCAGCACAATATGGGCTATATTGACTAACACTCATCAGGTTGGTCGACGAAAATAACATGTTTTTCCTGACCAAAATGGTGTTAAAAGCATTGAGACAAAAGGAGAAAATGCTGGAAAGAAGCATTTTCTCCTTTTTCAATATAAGGAGTCATAAGATCGGTCAATCGAGCGTTACACTATCATTTACCATAGTTCGAGTAAGCTTGGATCTAGAGTTTTGCCATTGTGTCGGTTAAGACGAACATAAATCAAAATCAACTTGTGTTTATACAGTTTGATCAATATACAAGTAACTTCTACAGTTCCCGCAATGCTGAACCTATGTCACTCTAACCGTTACTTCTGATTTTATTTGTATATATTCATTATTACATATATACAAACTTAGGATAAAAGAAGAAGGGGATTCATTTGGCCAAGGCGTAATATTTGATGAGTATAGTCCGTTTGGAAGAGATACAGTATGATCGTTAAATAACATCTATCTCAAAAATGTAGTGAACGTCTTACTATGGTCATCTTATTTACTTCACAACAAAACGCATATTCGAGTCAATCGACCTATCTGGTAAACAGATTAAAGTTCTGTGCATATTTTCAGTCTGATTTTATACTGTCAATCTATACTTTGTTTAACGGTTCTGGTTTTATACTGTCAATCTATACTTTGTTTAACGGTTCAGGTTTTATACTGTCAATCTATAATTTTGTTTGACGGTTCTGATTTTATACTGTCAATCTATATTTTATTTGACGGTTACGATCGGTCTGCGTTGACCAATTTATTGTAGACTACATTCCTGTCACCATTTATGGCACATGGTTATCTGTATAAATAAGAGAAAAAATATTTCAATCTTCAGTACAAATTTGCACCCGCTTGTTTAAATCTTGCAAGTGGTTGACATCCGTCAGATTCGAAGCATCACGTGCAAAACTTGCATGTAATTTGTAAACGTTTACTATAATACCGTGAGTGGCCTATAGGTGGTGTTTGACCGTATCACGGCAGACATACGCTAACATTTAACCCTTACTAAAGCCAAATATCTTTGAACCTGTCCAACTTCATGAGTGATTCAAACTGTTGTAACTAGGAGAACTAAACATGTACGAATGTTAAAGTAGGACGAGAAGTTTTTTCTGCTTTTGTCCAAATACTTTTTAAAATCGTGTCAACAAGATCAAAAACGTCAACAAGAGGACATAGAAAGATTTAAACAAAGCCTTATAAATACTGGATGGATTAGATGGATATACTTGTCAACACGTCTACAGATTATAGGAAAACCAAACGATCTCAGTTACCTAGATGTTAACTACTTATTCATTTTTTATCACAACTCGTTCTCTGCTTTCCACTTGTAATTAATATTAAAGGGACTCATTCTAGATCATCCAGACAAAAGAACAACAAGAAATTACCTGTATAACATAACATAACATACCATGGAGCTGACCGCTGTCACAGTTGTATGGGTCGTTGTATGGTGTATCACATGTAATATATTCCTACAACAAGATAGCCCTGGCGGTCTGGAAGCGCTCCACAGGCCTGATTGTTTGTCTTGTTGAATGCAATTTCAAAAGTTCAGGCTGCACAAACAAGCAAATGCATAACCAATCTGAATATTATAAGCACGTAAGATAGAATGGTCAGAAAGATTCTGTAAAAGTTCTGTATTGATTGGTTAATACTTAAGAATGTAAGAGTGAAAATAAAGCCGAAAATGGCAAATTTTGTCAATTTCAAGGGCACATAACTCATGAGATAAACTTCAAACCAAGCTGAAAATTATACCAAGGCAAGATCTTATGGTAACCAATATTCTGTCCTAGTTTTGTCTTGATTTGTAGTTGCTAGAATGAAAACAAATTTGTCAAAATTGAGCCGAAAATGCAATTTTGTCAATTTCAAGGGCACATAACTCACGATATAAAATTCAAATTACACACAGGCAAGATCTTATAGTCAACATCATTCTGTTTCAGTTTAGCCTTGTTTAGTCACTATATGTAGTTGCTAGAGTGAAAACAAAGTCAAAATAAAGCCGAAAATGACAAGTTTGTCAATTTCAAGGGCAAATAACTCATGACGTAAATTTCAGATCAAGCTGAAAATTATACTAAGGCTAGATCTTATAGCCACCATCATTCTGTCTAAGTTATGATTTGATTTGGCAATATTTGTAGTTGCTAGAGTGAAAACAAAGTCAAAACGGCCATTTTTGACATTCAAGGACTGATTGTCTTCTTCAAGCAGAATTCTTTGAAGGAATCTGAGAGAGGGTCACCCAAGGATCATTCCTGTGAAGTTTGTTTGAAATCCATCCGGTAGTTTCTGAGAAAATTTTTAAAGAAAAAGTTTACGGACGGACGCACGGACGGATGCACGGACGGACACACCACTATGACAATTGCCCGCTGACTTGACGGCCAGTAGAGCTAAAAATGAAATGTTTGCGCTGGAATCAAGTTTTTCACCTACTATCGATGACCAGTTCCCCATATAAATTAAAGACATTAACTATGTAAGTAGGTAAAAAATAATTCAGACAAATTGGATTTAGAAGGACTAATGAACTTGATACGAATTTTCGCTGAACAGAATCGATCTAATCAGTTCAGGATGACAAATTCATAGCAAATTTCTTAAACATATGTTTTACATATTTGTATGTTCGACAAACTGACACGAGTCCCTTTAAAATATTAGAATGTTACAAGACAATATTTTATACTGTTGACAAAATCTGCATTGGCTTCAGTAAAGACGCATTATCTCCATTATTTTTCGCGTATGAGATGGTAAACACTTAGACATGTATCAAAATTTATGTTCATGTAATAAATAAGAGCTCCAAACATGACCGCTCTGTAAGACTGCTGTTGATGTCGATGACTGAACATCGTCATATTGGAGACGGTAGTTTACATCCCTTTTTATTGTGAAGCGACACATTGTTTCACGTAGCGAGCCATACAGAAGGAAGTGCTATATTCTCACGTGCGCTCGCTCCTTTGACAAAAACTCGAACATAGACGAAAACATGTAGCCCGGGTTCATTATTAGATTTTATTGCTTTTTCATATGTTCTTCTCTCGAAATAATTGCAGTGAGTAACAACTTTACAATTCTCGATTACACTACGGAAGGTCAACAGTGCCTTTGTCTTGATCGTTTATCTAACCCTTTCCAAAAACATCATTTTATATTCTGAAAAAGAATTATCGCAATAATTTCATATGCTTGAATCGAAGGTGTATCCTATTATAAGTACCAAAAATACTTTTTTTTACCAAAATTCCTCGCCGCAAGATACGGTAAGATATATATCTGATATTAAAACGATTCATAAATGGTGAAATATCTTCATCAACACACTGAGTATTTTTCACTTTTAAAAGCAATAAGTGTCAAAACATCATTGTGCACACCTTAGGGTGGAAACACTTTCCTTCTGACAAACACTTTACACAACATACTGAAGAATGTTCATTATTTACATGTATCATCATTTAAACGAAACACAAAATGTTACCTGGAATAAGGAAATGTGTCATTTACGGTAGGCTCTACTTGAGACCAAAGCAGATCCCGTTCAAAACGGCAAAAACAGGACTGTTCGAATTTGAAAGCTGCTTCAGACGACAAAATATATTTCGATGAAGGTACGTTTCATTTATAAAATTTCATTGATAATTACCGAGAGAAAAGGAGAGAATGCAAATCACCAGTCTTTTCTTTTCTCTAAATGTTTCTCTCAAGCCCTTGTTCGAGAAAGGGTTGATGCGAAAATGATAGGCATTGACCAGCCTCTGCAGATTGCGTTGAACATAATCCATAACGATATTGTTAACTAATTGAAATTACAAAAAAAGAGATTCAAACCTTCGACAAAGATGTGTATAGCTATTGTTTTGGAAAAATTAAAAAGATTTAAGAAAATATGCAGTAAATGTCAAAATAAAAATAACGTGTGATAATATAAGAAAAGTTCTATGGAGCATATTATTAAATTAACAAAATTATACCTTTACAAAAACAAATTATAAAAAGGTCCTTTCTCACGATGTATCAATAAATTCGTTTGATCTATCATTATGATGTTAAATACGGACTTGGTGCATTGCTGTGGTACTAAATTGACTGGTTGGAATTAAATGCCTCCTTTAACTATTTTGGTCATATCGCGGCGGATTGGGTATCTAACCATGGGTTCCTGCCATTTCTCATACCAGTACAACCGCAACATCCTTAGCAAGCCTCCAGCTGTTTGCACACATGGGTTAACGATTATGAAACCATTGATGGGAGACAATTTTGTTAGAAAGGATATCTGGCGTGACCGGGGATCGCACCCGGTACTTCATGAGTGAGATGCGCTACCAACTGTCCCATGACGGCTGTCGCCGTGGTATTAGACGCTCACGTTGTGTGACAGAGGAATGATGATTACCCCTTTATATGAGATTCACGTGACGTCAGATTTTTTCGTGTGACGCCGTAATCATTCGTAACGTAGGCTCCGATCTATACGGACACATTATGAGTTAAGATGAGTTAAGATAGAAAAATCACTTTCCATCGCCGAATGTTTACGGCGTCGCCCGAAAATTTCCGACGTCGCGTATATCTCATTAGGAGTGGTGTGCCTGAAAAATTGTTCTCTCGTAAACACGTGACCCTATTTGACTATTTCATTGCCAAATATTAATCGATCTCTAGCCACACACTTAGAATAATTTTGTTGACATGTCTGCATTTCTTTGCATGTAGCCTTGTGTGTGTGTGTGTGTTTTTGTTTTTTTCAGCTAATTCGTTCAAAACAAATAAATTTGAGTCGCGATCTGGAACTAGAAAATGGTAATTTATAGCATTTGAGAATTACCTGGATCTAGATCAGCCTGTGTATTCATACACTCTGATCAAGATCTATGCAGTTTTCAAATATTTTCTTTGAAAGTTGTAACAACTGTAGGAGAGTATCATGCATCTTATCTGGCTGCACATAGGCTCAGACTGATTTGAAAATAGGCAAGGGGGGATTTGAAGAAAGGTGGTCATTTCGCACAAAATCTATCAACTCGATAGCATCAAATGCAGTTTTACTACAAGACCTTCTTTTCTTCATCCAACAAGTTCGCTATTAAAGTATCTATTGTTTTCTATTTATCTACGGCATAGTTAGGTAAATTGTTGATTATGTGAGATACCTATCACAGAGAGAAAATGTAGAAAACATCGTCAAAAAAGAAAATGAAGATAAAAACCTGCATTTCCCCATTTCTTTAAAATATGTGTTGAAACATGATTGTTAACTTTTTGTTACATTTTTTAGCTTTTGCCCATTTTATACGGCAAACATATAGACGGCCGCAATATGACAATGTGACTGCAGACGGCGAAATGGATGGTTAGAAAAGAGGATTTGTGCGCAATATACAGAGAAAATATTGAGATAAAAGGAGATGCTGTTGGTCATCAGAATTATCTTCATTTGTCTCAATGCTTATCAAGCTATTTTTCTTGATGACGTCATGCAAGTATAGGTTTTGCTTAGAATGATTTTGATCATTTTACAGTGGCATAGCCAGAGGAAATTGCATTATACCCAAAGAACATTGGGGCTAGGTCTTTTGAATTCCTTCACAAGAAAATGTTTGAGAAAACATTGTGAAAAATGAAGCAATTGCTTGTGACAATCAATTTCCTCATTTTTCACTATGTTTTTTTTTACCCAGAGGAACCGAAAAATGTAACATTTGATTCACTTGAAATTGTCGTCTGCAGCGTCTTTTAATTTGCACCAGTCTGAAATTTGTCGTTTGGTAATGGGTTAAAGGTGTAGAAACTTTTATAATGAAATTTTGTTATTTTTTTTTTCGACCATTTTTTCGATTATTGCCTACTCAAATGAGTACCTGAGTTCGC
Organism: Fragum sueziense; assembly: GCA_963680895.1. NCBI lineage: Eukaryota > Metazoa > Mollusca > Bivalvia > Cardiida > Cardiidae > Fragum > Fragum sueziense. The sequence goes on from OY804604.1 coordinate 25,333,634, forward strand.
CTGTCTATGCCCGTGGTTTAAGTTAGTCTGGTCTGAAAGTTGCCTTTTTTATAGTTTAGCAAAGATAATAATTATGAATATGCATGATTGACGAGGTATTGCACCAGCCATTTCCGTGGAAAGAGAATGTGAATAGGAATGACATCACCAGATTACTTAATATAGAAAGCTTATCTATAGATATAGGTTCACATACTTGTTGTTCCCTATTCGAAAACAAACAAAATGCGATTGTCCAAACTCATAACACATTCTTGTTTTTTTAGCCCGCTCCAGAACAACACATTTGAAGGCGGTCAAACGCAAAGGTTTTGTCACATTTCCTTTTTTTCTCTCAATTTCTTCGTAAGAATTACCATTGGAGTTGTCAAAACGACATGTTGTTTTGAAATTTAACACAATATATGAAACAAACCTTTTATATCTTTTCTAACATAAACCTGTTGTTTCACCCCTTTCCAAACTGGCTAAAAAATAGTGATCTAAACACAAATGTTTGCAGACATCAAAATTAATTTTGAGTCTGTTAAAGTAGGGTGGAAACTATTGACCAAAATGCAAAATGCAGAAAATTCTGGCCATCGGTATTTTCTCATGTTGTCTCAATGTTGTTATTTTAAAGTTAACTTCCTTATAGGGACGTCAAGATCGTTGCTTGTTTGGGTAAGGATAAAACGCTTTGAAGTCTTCAAATACTATAGTTTTGATAAAGTCGAGATAGACGTCCCTTTAAAAAATGCATGTTATTTAAATACCGATAGGCGTACAAATAGCCGGAGCTTTTATTCATAATGCAGACCAAGATCAAACTGGTCAATTAATCCATAAATATTACTAAGAGCACATGACAAACCAACGTGGATTCAGATCGGCTTTTTGACCAATGTTCATCTCCTATATCGTTATCATCGCAGTGTGAATATAAAAAGGCAGCAGATCAGTGCAGGTATGGTTGATCAGGATCCTTAAATGTCATACTTGTTACGAGTGCCATTTCCTTATGTGGCTTATACAAAATAAAATACAAGTATACAAATAACCCACGATCTGAAGAAAGGACCCTTATGTCATATGAGTAAAACATTCTACATATACATGAACCGTGATCCGGATCCATGCTGCTCTTCTATAATTGTCAAAGGTCGTGAAGTGGCTCTTGGAGATCAAAATGGATCTTGATCAGACTGTGTGTATACTTAGGCCGATCTGAATCCATGTTGGAATCAAATGATATATAGATTTATTTTCCAGATCCCATCTCAAAATGTTAAAATCATTTCAGATAAAACAGTAAGATATATCTATCATGATTATTTCACAATAAGTCATCAAAGACAAATAACTCATAAATAAAATCATCTACAAAGAAAACGAGGGCCATATTAAATGTTTACAATTAATGTTCGGCAATCAAATGTGGCGACATGTACAAATGATAAAGTAGTCTAGTTGCATTAATTTTGTGGAAACTATGTCCGTATCAACCAGTTGTAGATAGGCTTAATATCACCGTTCTAAAAATGATATTCAGTAACATAGAATGGTCATCAATGATTGGAATAACGATCATGATATTTTGCTTCCTTTAAGGTTTTTCGGACACCGGAACAACATGGGGAGTTTGCTTAGTTGAGTAGGTCGTCTACCCATGCTACCTATTATCAAGAGCAAGCAAGCGAGGAATTTCAGCGATGGTGGCAAAATTTTCACTTTCTAACGAAGATAAGTTTCCTATTAATGTTATTAGAAATGCATAGGCAAAGTGAGATGTAGATTTTATTTTTATAAGTTTAAAATAATTAAAAAAATCCTCAAACAGAACTGATCTAGCCATACATGTTTACCAATCCACACGATATTTATTGAAAGTGATTTTTGCCGGTTTGTTTACTCGACAACCTAGCATGGGATGTAATCATGAGATTCTGTTTCAATCGCTTTCAGAATCTTGGAAGCCTATTTTTATTGGTTAAAACCGCAACAAAACCAACAACATGTTTCCTATTTATGTAAAGTAAAACTGTATGTAGTTAACAGATTCATACTTACAGCCATCGGATGCTTGACACGCCGAATAGGCAGAAACTAAAAAATATCACAAATCCAAACTGAAAACCCGGTAAATTCCGAGTAAATCCACGTAAAATCCACATTTTGGTACATGTACCCACTCTCTAACACTTTATTAAAACACCGGAATTGTTTTTCATTTCACTCATTTATTTCATGGTTGCACAAAATGCATCTTTCAACAATTTTAATTGAATTATTATTTAATTCGACATTTTGATTAAAAAGAATTCCACAAATGTGCGTCAACTCACATGATGTACGATTTGATATTCATCCATCTAATACATTAGTATATGTAACGTTGGTTAAATATTTTATATCCATTTCCACTTTGTTGTAATCAGCATTTAATCTGGGATGATTTTAATATATCATAATGATGTACACATAGGTCCACGATGACTGTTTCGCTAGTCTGGTGTTTTATTTTCACGCTAACACAACGGAATTTATATTGGCACAAAACTGAAATTTTAGAAAACACACTTAATAATTTGAACCCTTTCTCAAACAAATGTCTGATATTGACCTATTTGATCATATGGCTTGAGAAAACGGTGATAGAAAAGAAGACACGATCGAGCAGGCCGATTCAAGCCGTACGAGATTTTATAACAACATCGACGGTTTATCAAAACAAAACGGTTAGCTCAGTCTATTTTTAGCACAAAATTCATTGCTATTGCAATAGTTTTGCATGAAACACTTTGATTTGACAAGGCTGCCAATAAGTATCGATTACAATAGCATGGTCAACATCTGACGTGTTCCGTGAGCGCCCTGCCCTCTGTATAATTTTATCCAAAAAGTATGATAGTATAAAAGAAATACGAAAATTTCTTGGGTATTAGTGTAGTTTGGGTAAATTACTATGCTTGACTTAGAAATTTTGATTGGTTCAACATTTTAGGGTACTGGATGCAATTTTATTTTATTTTGTATATTAATAAGTGAAAAGTGTTTGTGACGAATATGTTTTATAACTGGTATGATTTCTATCCCATTAAAATCAATCTTCCAGTTTTGACCTCTATAGATTTTGAGAGTTCTGTGAGATTTGTTAGCCCTTCTCACAAACGTGGGCTGCTTTTGGCGCCTCTAATCAAAAGAGTTTTGAAAAGCATTGAGAGAAAAAAGGACATGTTGAAAACTGGCAATATGACTAGTCCCGAATCGTGTTGCTTGGCAAAGATCAGACACGGATCAGGTACAGAGCATGGAGGATCTATCATCCACGTGTAATTAACGTGTGGATCAAAATGTCAGGAAGTGCTTAAGCATGATAAGAGTTAAAACTCTTTACCAAGCAACACAGAATCTAGAATAAATGGACCATTATACCATGTTTAACCAACATGGATGTTGATCAGCCCGATCACAGTTTGATCCACATTCATATTTTTCTCTATAAGTTGTTTGATAATCTGTAACGCCTCTCTGTCTGCACCTCTGCACCTGATCAGACTGCGCTGAGGTACAGGGTGACCTCTAAACAGGGCTGACTGAGCCATACTTATATCTGGTTATTCCAAACTAGAAAAATAGCACTATGGATTAATCATGTGATTTTTAAAAAGAAATGTCTCACTGTTTTAATCACTCAAAATTCAAAAGTTATGGAAAATATTGAGAGAAAAGAAACAAATGATTAATGTCAGCACTCCACCCTTTCTCCCAAAATGCTTCAAGCTATTGAATCTGAAAAAAAATTCCTTTTTAACACTATTTCGCTACAATTTTACGTGCCCAACCATTTGACGTTCTGGAAAGAATTCTGACATTTTTTTACATTCGATACGGAACAATTAGAAATTTCCAATAAAACTCATCTTATTCATTTGCATTGATTTCTATCTATTGTAATGAAATTGTTCTCATAAATTTCTTTGTATGTATCAAGATCAGAATCCTAAAATCGTGGCTAAGTTAAACATTATTTCCTGACATCGCTAGTCTTCTATGTAAATTGTCAACGTAACTATTTATGATTCTTGAAGAGCTTTATCAAATTCCAGCACATAAAATTAACAGATGCGTTTCGTACTATCACAATTAAACCTTTTAAATTCCGCATTCGCTGCACTCGTATAAACTTTTCACAAATAACAATCTCGATTTCATTCCGTATTCTTAGACAAAATTTCCAAATTTTAGAACAGCGATTAAAAAATCAATCAGTATAAATTTGAACATTTCACTTGTTTACGTTTAATTACCAAAACGTCACTCCTGCCTATTCCAATTAAAAGAAGTTATCAACATTTGAAAATATAGCTTGACAAGCTTATCTCCCCACACGATTAATCAACGCCGGCTAAACATTCCCTTCTCTATTCACTATAGTAGATAAAACGCTATCCGCTCACGGCAAAACGACTCCGTATTATACACATGAACTGTATCTACTTTTCCCCCTCCCATTTAACGTCTCTCGCTTTTGAAGTTAAGTCCCGCCCATTTTTGTACACTCGGATGACTTGGTAACTTTACGCTCGACAATCATTCGTGATGACATTGTGGTCACGAGAGTTTCTACAAGAGGTACTAAGTCAGATGACTATCAGCTGATTTATTGACAATACATACGGCCTTTGGAATTGAGTTGTAGGGCCTATACATGTAAATGAAATACAGTTTTGATCCGAAGCAAAAAATTTGATCCGAAGCAAAAAAAAAAAAAAAAAAAAAAAAAAATGGGAATGGTGAAGAATCCAAAAGATGTTTTAATAGAATAAATCAAAGGTAGGCCTATTTGAAATAGGACTTTTGTAAGTTATAAAATTGTAAAATATTTGGAGAAAAGGAAGAGTATTAGCATGTAGGCCTACATTTCTTTTCACTGGTTACGTATGAAGAAAGCTATTATAACCTATAAATGTGTCGGGATCTGGAAAAGGGTCCTACATTTTAAAGTGCTAAGTTTCCAGGTTAGGGTATTGCGATCCAAATTACTCTCTAATAGTTGTTACACATCACGAACAAAATATTATATAAGAACATGGATCCAAATCAGACTGTGTGTATGTGCAGGCTGGTCATCTCCCATGTTGTTCTCAAATGCCACAAGGGCGGTTTCCCAGGTTCCTTCTCAAATCAAGAGTTGTCTAGAATACACGTTTTTGTCGGACACATCTTCATATAATTGATACTCAATGACAACGATCAGCTGGACAAAGTGTGTGTGTTCTAGCTAACATCTACACTATTTAATGGGATGATAAAGTGGATATATCTAAATATATGTTAGAGAAAATCTTGTCGTACAAATACAGAAAGGAGAAATATCACCCCCAGTCTGTTACATCTACAACCCTGAAGGTAACATATACTTACAAAGGTAAATCATCATCTGTCGTATCACAGAGTTCTCCGTAAATAATTATGAAAGTAAGTTATTTCATTTCTTAAGTGTCGAAGCAAAATGAACATTACCATCAGATTACAGCAGCATCTGCACCTACTCAAGTCTTCCACAATGACACGAGGTTCAAGTATCTCTACCCAATCCTTCACTGAGTCAAAGAACGACAAGTGCCATTAATCGGTCAGTTAAACCTTTCCTAGGCGAAAAGAAAAACGTTAATGACAGAGTTTAATTGGGAAAAATGCATAGAACAGTTTTATTTACATGTGATACAAGCTTATCATACCATGAGAAGTACTGGGAGAAAAGGAAGGTCATGGTAGATGCCCGCATTTTCTCCGTTTCCCTCAATGTCCCATTTTCTGATAAGAAGTTTAAAGTAAGAAAAATGAGGAAACGTAAGTGAATTTTGGAATTTTGTGGCCGGAACATTATAGAATAAATGCCAAAAATGAAACAAGTGTCTTGAGAAAAGTACAAGAGTACCCTAAAACAAATGAGTCAAAACTTTCCTTACGGTGTTTTTGAGCAAAAAAGGTTGTAGACTTAAGCCATAAAAACCCCACCTCGGTTCGATTTATATTTAATGAGTATTTAATCGAACAAAAAATCCTCTCAGATCCCTCTCAATGGTAGATATAGCATGTAAACGAACGTCAAAAAACGTCGGATCTAGGATCTACAAACGAGTAACGACTTAAGCAGATGTGTTTGGAAATCTATACTACAAGGTTACATGGCCGATATTTCATGCAGATATCTTTTAACCCTTCACTAGGCAGAACGTGAATAAACGTGCATCAGTTCTCAGTATCTTGTCAGAAAATCATCAATGCAATAATGGCATTGAATTTAATCTTATGCATGCATTTTCGATGTGTAGGACTATAAATGATATGTATCTGATGCTAATCGAATATGAAAGGTCATGTATGCATCACACGTTTTTTTATACTGGATACAGAACGGATTTCTCCAGGGGTCTTGCTACCAATTTTTGTTTGGGGCCAGGGGCCAGTGAAATTGGGAAAAATAGCGACGTTTTTACCTAAATTGGGAAAAACTAAAACAAGTTTGTATTCATACTGTCACTCAGTTTCAGCTGCAAATTAGACTGTAGTCATGTAAAATGCATTTGTACATACTCTTGTTTAAGAATCTTCTCTAAAACTGTCTCTTCAAAATGTTTGTAAATGAAGATGAGGTCTTAACATGGTGCATTCTGGGTCCTCATTGGGAATTTTCACCAGAGAGTTGGGAAAAAAAAGATACTTTTTGCCATTAGGAATGGGGCCCAATACCGGCCCCAGATTTTGGCAAACGAGACCCCTGTTCTCCCACAATGTTACAGAATACAGAACGATGTTCTCCCACAATGTTACGGGATAGAAAACGGTGTTCTCCCACAATGTTACAGGATACAGAACGATGTTCTCCCACAATGTTACGGGATACAAAACCATGTTCTCACACAAAATTACGGGATACAGAAACGGTGTTCTCCCACAATATTACTGGATACAGAACGATGTTCTCCAACAATGTTTCGGGATACAGAAACGATGTTCTCCCACAATGTTTCGGGATACAGAAACGATGTTCTCCCACAATGTTTCGGGATACATAAACGGTGTTCTCCCACAGTGTTATGGGATACAGAAACGGTGTTCTCCCACAATGTTACGGGTTAAAAAACGATGTTCGCCCACAATATTTCGGGATACAGAAACGGTGTTATCCCACAATGTTACGGGATACAAAACGATGTTCTCCCACAATGTTTCGGGATACAGAAACGATGTTCTCCCACAATGTTTCGTGATAAAGAAGCTATGTTCTCTCGAAATGTTATGGAATACATAACGATGTTCTCCCACAATGATACGGGATACAGCGATGCTCTCCCACGGTATTACGGGAAACAAAATGATGTTGTCCCACAATGTTACGAGATACAAAATTATGTTCTTCCACAATGTTACGGGATACAGAACGATGTTCTAACACAATGTTACGGGATACAAAACGATGTTCTCCCACAATGTTACGAGGTACAAAACGATGTTCTCCCACAATGTTACGAGATACAAAACGATGTTCTCCCACAATGTTACGGGATACAGAAATGATGTTCTTTCACAATGTTACGGGACGCAAAACGATGTTCTCCCACAATGTTACGGGATAAAGAAACGATGTTCTCTCACACTGTTACGGGATACAAAAACGATGTTCTCCCACAATGTTACGGGACACAAAACAATGTTTTCTCACAATGTTACGGGATACAAAAACGACGTTCTCACACAATTTAACATTATACAAAACGATGTTCTCCGTCAATGTTACGGGATAGAGAAATGGTGTTCTCCCACAATGTTACGGAATACAAGAATGATGTTCTCCCAAAATGTTACGGGATACAAAACGATGTTCTCCAACAAAGTTACGGAATACAGAAATGATGTTCTCCCACAATGTTACGGGATACAGAAACGATGTTCTCCCAAAATATTACGGGATACAGAAACGATTTCTCCCACAATGTTACGGGATACAGAAACGATGTTCTCCCAAAATGTTACGGGATACAGAAACGATGTTCTACCACAATGTTACGGAATACAAAACGATGTTCTCCCACAATGTTACGGGATACAGAAACGATGTTCTACCACAATGTTACGGAATACAAAACGATGTTCTCCCACAATGTTACGGGATACAGAAACGATTTCTCCCACAATGTTACGGGATACAGAAATGATGTTCTCCCACAATGTTACGGGATACAGAAACGATGTTCTCCCACAATGTTACGGAATACAAAACGATGTTCTCCCACAACGTTACGGGATACAGAACGATGTTCTCCCACAATGTTACGGGATACAAAACGTTTTTCTCTCGCAATGTTACGAGGTACAAAACGGTGTTCTCCTACAATGTTACGAGATACAAAACGATGTTCTCCCACAATGTTACGGGATATAGAAACGATATTCTCCCAAAATGTTACGGAATACAAAACAATGTTCTCCCACAACGTTACGGGATACAGAACGGTGTTCTCCCACAATGTTACGGGATACAAAACGATGTTCTCCCACAATATTACGGGATACAAAACGATTTTCTCTCACAATGTTACGCGATACAGAAACGATGTTCTCCCACAATGTTACGGGATACAGGACGGTGTTCTTCTACGATGTTACGGGATAAAGAAGCTATGTTCTCTCACAACGTTATGGGATACATAACGATGTTCTCCCATAATGATACGGGATACAAAATAATGTTCTTCCACATTGTTTCGGGATACAGAAACGATGTTCTCCAACAATATTACGGGATACAAAAAGGTGTTCTCCCACAATGTTACAGGATTCAAAACGACGTTCTCCAAAATTGTTACCGGATACAATACGACGTTGTCCCACAATGTTACAGGATAAAGAAACGATGTTATCCCACAATTTTATGCGATACAAAACCGATGTTCTCCCACAATGTTACGGAATACAATACAATGTTCTCCCGAAATTATAGGAAATACAAAACGATATTCTCCCCCAATATTACTGGAGACAAAACGATGTTCCCTTACTACAATGTTACGGGATAAAGAAAAGAAGTTTTCTCACAATGTTACGGAATAGAAAAAACGATGTTCTCACACAATGTTACTGGCTACAGAAGTGATGTTCTCCCACAATGTTACGGGATACAAAACAATGCTCCTCAAAGTTACGGGATACCGAAAATATGTTTTCTAACAATGTTACGGGATACAGAAAGAATGTTTTCCCATACTGTTACGTGATACAAAAGAATGTTCACCAACAATTTTACGGGATACAGAACGATATTCTCCCAAAATGTTACAGGATACAAAAATGATGTTCTCCCACAATGTTACAGAATACAGAAATGATGTTCTCCCACAATGTCACGGGATACAAAAACGATGTTCTCCCACAATGTTACGGGATACAGAAACGATGTTCTCTCACAATGTTACGGGATACAAAAACGATGTTCTCCCACAATGTTACGGAATACAGAAACGATGTTCTCTCACAATGTTACGGGATACAGAAACAATATTCTCCCACAATGTTACGGGATACAGAAATGATGTTCTCCCACAATGCCACGGGATACAAAAACGATATTCTCTCACAATGTTACGGGATACAAAAACGATGTTCTCTCACAATGTTACGGGATACATAAACGACGTTCTCCCACAATGTTACTGTATACAGAACGATGTTCTCCCACAATGTTACAGGATACAGATATGATGTTCTACCACAAAGTTACAGAATACAGAAATGATGTTCTCCCACAATGTCACGGGATACAAAACGATGTTCTCCCACAATGTTACGGGATACAGAAATAATATTCTCCCACAATGTTACGGGATACAGAATGATGTTCTCCCACAATGTTACGGGATACAGAAACGATGTTCTCCCACACTGTTACGAGGTACAAAACGACGTTCTCCCACAATGTTACGGGATACAAAACGATGTTCTCCCACAATGTTACAGGATACAGAAACGATGTCCTGCCACAATGTCACGGGATACAAAAAGATGTTCTCCCACAATGTTACGGGATACAGAAACGATGTTCTCCCACAATGTTATGGAATACAGAACGATGTTCTCCCACAATGTTACGGGATACAAAACGATGTTCTCCTACAATGTTACGGAATACAGAACAATGTTCTCCCACAATGTTACGGAATACAGAACGATGTTCTCCCACAATGTTACGGGATACACAACGATTTTCTCCCACAATATTACAGGATACAGAACGATGTTCTCCCACAATGTTACGGGATACAAAACGATGTTCTCCTACAATGTTACGAGGTACAAAACGATGTTCTCCCACAATGTTACGGGATACACAACGATGTTCTCCCACAATGTTACGGGATACACAACGATGTTCTCCCACAATGTTACGGGATACACAACGATGTTCTCCCACAATGTTACGGGATACACAACGATGTTCTCCCACAATGTTACGGGATACAAAACGATGTTCTCCTACAATGTTACGAGGTACAAAACGATGTTCTCCCACAATGTTACGAGGTACAAAACGATGTTCTCCCACAATGTTACGGGATAAAAAACAATGTTCTCCCATAATGTTACGGGAAACAAAACACTGTTCTCCCACAATGTTTCGAGGTACAAAACGATGTTCTCTCACGAAGTAACGGGGTACAAAATGATATTCTCCCACAATGTTACGGGATACAGAACGATCTTCTCCCACAATATTACGGGATATAAAACACTGTTCCCACACAATGTTACGGAATACAGAACGATGTTCTCCCACAATGTTTCGGGATACAGAAACGGTGTTCTCCCATAAGTTTACGGGATATAGAAACGATGTTCTCCTACAATGTTACGGGATACAGAACGATTCTCTCCAACAGTGTTTTGGGATAAAAAACATTGTTCTCCCACAATGTTACGAGGTACAAAACATTGTTCTCCCACAATGTTACGAGGTACAAAACGATGTTCTCCCACAATGTTACGGGATACATAACGATTTTCTCCCACAGTGTTACGGAATAAAAAATATTGTTCTCCCACAATGTTACGAGGTACAAAACATTGTTCTCCCACAATGTTACGAGGTACAAAACGATGTTTTCCCACAATGTTACGGGATACAAAAACGATGTTCTCCCAAACCACAGTCTTACGGGATACAAAACGATGTTAACCTACAATGTTTCGAGATACAGAAACGATGTCAGTTATGAGGTCCGTTTTGAAAGATTCTTGAAAATACTTAAAGAGGTAAGAGGACAGTACTGATAACCAGCATGGTCTCCATTTTCCTATTCATTTTCTACACTCTTTAAACCAAACAAGTCATCTATAATAGTTATGACTTCGTGCATCTGAGGCGTCATCCGTCATAGCGGAAATTAACGAGATAAACTCGTAAGTATCCGTTGCTACAGATGAAGCCTGATGATACATGAAGTGTTATGTAGATAATGATGGATTGTAATCCTTAAGGGCTTTTTTGCATAAATAATGTGAAACCAGTCGGCGGAATCGTTCGCAGAATAAGTGAAGTACAATAAGTACAATCAATATCAAATACTAGTATATCATTTGAGTAGTTGTTAGAGAACTCGTCTTGTACACTAGGTATCATGAGTTTGAATCTTACTGTGGGAGGTTTGTCTTACGGCTAAAACTTTATGTCCAGACTACCCAGCTGTATAAAGTGGGTAGCAATGAGGTGTCTCTTGTTTTCTGGGTGTTTAAAATATACGAGTAAGAAAAGGGTTAATTAAACACAACGCGCATTGAATATTGTATCAGCGGTTGGGTAAAAAAGTACTGTGAGAGCAGATACTATGTTTTTATTAAAAACTACGAGTATTTGTACGGAATGTATCACAAACAAAGCATAGACCGTTTTTTACATTTCTTAATGCCAGTTTTCGTCTCACGATTATTTTTCAAAATCACTTATGTTATATATCCCCATTTTAGTATGGGAGAACAGTTTCACAACAACTTCCTTCATTCATCAATCGAAAGAGATAATGTAGAAAGGCTTTATATAAGACTTTTAAAAGGATGTTCACTATCAGAACATACGGAATATAAAATATCAGTGGTAGAAGAAGAAACATTATATTTGAAAGACAATATGACACAAGCACTTGCAGTACAGCACTCAACGTCGTAAGAGCACCACCCATCTGTAAAGTCTTATTTCTCGGGACTAAGCATGGTTGGCTCCCATTTATTAGCCTATTATTGGTTAGATGTGTGGATATAGTCCGTCTGATGAAATCAAATAAGGGGGCTATTTAAGAAGTTCGCTGCACCCCCCTAGGTACCAAGGTTGTTATATACCATTTTAAAGCTTGAAATATGCTGGATACGATGCACGATGTTGTCAAGTCGTAAACCTGTGCAGGTCCCATGTAAACACACAAATATGTGGGTGGGGTAAGACAACACATAAATTATTAGAAATGCTTTTGTCAAATAGAAATCGTCTTTAACCCAATCACTTAGGAATGTACTCTTTCGAATTCATAAAACCACAATCAAGTAAACCAGAAGAGATATACAAAAGACATTTCAATCTATTATACGCAGAAATAATGCTCATATATCTCGTCAATTTGCATATGGTGGGTGGGGTAATTTATGCACAGAAAAACACTTAGCCACACAAACAAATAATCACATTATTGCTCCATGAAACATTTGCACAACCATTTTTAGATTGAATACCACTTATTTAGGTCTTGGTAAAACATCTCTACCCAATATTTTAACAGATTTAAACAAGACACAGTTCTAGGCTTCTCTTGAAAATGCCCCCTCTTTCCCTGTATCTTACAGCATAGTCCGTCTAATTCTTTCAAATAAGAGGGCTTTTTAAGGAGATCGATTCACCCCTAAGAATAGATGTACCAATGTTGTTACATACCATTTTAAAGCTTGAAATGTGCCGGATACGATGCACGATGTTGTCAAGTTGTAAACCTATGCGGGTCCTGTGTAAACACACAAATATGTGGGTGGGGTAAGATAACATATAAATTACTTGAAATACAATTTTCAAATAGAAATCGTCTTGAACCCAATCACGTAGGAATGTACTTATTCGAATGCATAAAATTACCATCTAATGAACCAGAAGAGATATACAAAACACATTTCAATCAATTATACGCAGATATAATGCTAAGATATCTCGCCAATTTGCATGTGGTGGATAAGGTGTTTTATTAACAGTATTTTACTTAGCCACACAAACAAATATTCGCATTGGTGTTCTTTGAAACGTCTGTATAACCGTTTACAGATTAAATACAACTTATTTGGAATTTAGTAAAACACATTCACTCTATATCTTGACATATACATGTGCATACAAGACACAGTTCTAGACTACACTTGAAAATGCCCCCACCCCCTATATCTTACAACATAGTCCATTAGATGAAATCACACAAGGGGGGTATTGAAGGAGTTGCTGCATCCGACCCAATGCTGTTATATACTATTGTAAAGCTTGAAATGTGCTGGATACGATGCACGATGTTGTCATGTCGTAAACCTGCGCAGGTCCCGTGTAAACACACAAATATATGGGTGGGGTAAGAAATGCATTTGTCAAATGTAAATTGTCTTAGACCCACTCTTTTATAAAGGTTCTTAATCGAATGCATGTCATTATGATTTAAATAACCAGAAGTGATATAGAAAATACATTTGAATTGATTATACGCAGTTTATACACAGAAAAAATTCCAGGTAGTCAGTCAATTTGCATATTGTTGCTAGATAATTGTTATACACAGTAGAAAACGTACTAGCCACACAAACAAATACACAATATATTCGTTTTATTGTTTCTTGAAACGTGTGTACAACCGTTTATAGATTAAATACAACTTATTTGGACATTGGTACAACATCTTTACCCAATATTATAGATATAAACAAGACATAGTTCTAGGCTGCTCTCAAATGTCCCCTCTTTCCCTGTAGCTTACAATAATCTCTGCTTTAACCATTCATAGTCAGATAGCAAAACTCATTTTGTATGGATCACCAATCCCTGCAAGAGCATCCACTGAAAATATTTTAGCATTCTTTGATATAAGAGATATATTGATTGGTGAATCACAAAGATTGCACTGTGATATCACAAGATGGTGGCCAACAGTAGATATACACATGGAATAGATATATAGAACATTCATTTTGATTCTGACTTGATCTGGAAAATGAATACAAATAATTTTGAGGACAGTAAAGATTCACACAAAGATGAATATTTAAACTTTAAATAATGGTTAATAAGAGGGACGTAATTAATTTCTGAATGACCCTTTGGGAGTAAAATACCTTCATGGGCTTAGCAAAAAGAATCGTTTTGTTAAGTTCATGTTTCCACTTTCTCAAATTATTCTGTAAATTTCTTGATCTTTATCTATCTTTTATAAGTTTACTATAAAAAGGGGGGGGCACAATTCAGCTGGAGTGATCAAATGGGCCTTCTATGCCTTTATCGAAGATGTTGCAATTTAACTCATTTAATATTGCACTTTCGAATAAATCAGACCATTGTATCAAGAGTTTACCTTCCTCGAAAAATTGCTAAAATGCTTTTTTACCCAACCTCGAATACCTACACATGATACAATGTGTTTAACCTCTGTTACAAAATCTTAAAATTCATTTGGTGATAAAGCTGACCGAATGCAGTCACTTATTTAGGGAAGATTCAACCAAAACGGTCCTTAAAAGAGAGCGCTTATCTGATTGTACGGATCGATGTAACGTTTCGCATGCTTTTCCGTCTGTTGATACAAAAACTTTTTTCGATGGGGGACGAAATGGTATGTGTTAGCTGGGTCTTCGATGATGGTTTTGACCAATAGTTGGCTAGACGGTGTTGATCATACGACCTAGGGCATATACGAGTAAGGGATGTTTTATTATATTATAACTCCATGTAAGCATACACGACCATTGTGGTCTCTTGTCATTAATTTGTATGATATAATGTGTGATGTATATCAAAACTAATTTGATTTGGAATACTGAAGGACGGGAATTCACCACCATAAAAATGCAAAACTGTACAAAACTGGATAACACTAGGTTACTGATTTTTCACAAAATTGAGGATGATTTGGGCATTGCTAATAGATTTTAATTGCATTGGGTTTTTATATATGTATAGTTTGTCTTTATTTTTCGTCATTTCTAAGATTGTATATGGTATTCTATGTCTATTGCAATTATATATTTTAAGTTGTTTTCTCCATTTATCCATCTGAAACAATCACTTTTGGCTCATCTTGTTAATTTGGTCATTCACATTTTGCTACATCAATCTTCTGTACCATAACTAGTTTGTCCTATTCTTTAACGACATAATTGTTACAAACCATTATTATTTGACGCAAGATCTTTATAATAAAGGTCATCTTTTCAAGCTTTCCATGGACGTTCACACCGAATTCCTGTGATGCTAATAATTATGTCTCGTCGAAATTAGGATTCACAATTTAAAGAAGCTAGCTTTAACAAGTATAATAGTGACAGCAGTAGCTTCAGTTGGAAAGTTTTGAAGGCTAATTGATCAGATTTTATAGAATGATATACTTTGATAATTCCCCATCTTATGGTGAAAAGTGTACCTTTCATAGAAATATTATAATGATTATATTGTAAAGGTCATTTTCAAAATATGGTTTTGTAAACTAATAACCATCATATTTTATCTGTTCCATCGAATTTGGATTACTACTTTGGATATATTTTTTTCTGGAAGTTTAGGTCCGAATCGGATAAATAAATCCAAATACATCTCCCACTCAATTAATTAATATATCGTTTTCTCATTAACGACAACGTATAAATTCTTATAACATATACAACCTTGATAAGCATTGTAATATCCATATTATCTAAGACGTATTCTCATTTTGTGCCGTTAGGTACCAGTCTCGAATTGACTTCGTCTGAATCAGCAAAACTGACGTTTCAGACTTCATTTTACCACACAATTCACAAATATAAACAAATTCTGAAAACATGTTACAATTAGTTTAATAGCTATAAAGTGACTGAGGCCTATGGTTATCATAAGCACTACAGCCATCACGATTATAAGCTGTCATTGTGCGATTATGTGCACCGATAGCACATCTTTGGTGTGATTACCACAAAAAGAATCTCTGTAATATTTTTTCTGATCACAATGTGATCGTTATTAGATTGAGACTGTTAATTCCAATTCTTGAGTGAACAGTCCCTAATAGCACCCATACTTCCCGCAGTTTTGATGAATTTTCTTAAACAAAAAGTATTTACAAGTGCATCTTACATACCTACATGTACAGTCTAATTTGAAGCTTTAAAACATGTTTTAGTTTTCCCCAATTTAGGATAAAACGTCGCTATTTTTCCCAATTGCACTGGTCCAGAGCCCAAATACAAAATGTAGCAAGACCCTTGGCCCTGACATCACTTTCTTATTCATAAGAATTTAGTTTAGTTAATTTCTAAATTCTTAAGGTAGAATCTTGAAGAAAGTTGAATCCACTTTTAAAAAAAATCATGGATCCGTCATTGCCCTTTTCCTGGTGAAATCGATTGAAATGTGTTTTGTATATCGCTTCTGGATATTCATAATGTCATACATTTGAGTGAGAAAATTTATAAAAGGTGGGGTTAAGACAATTTATATTTTGACAAAATGCATTTCTTTTTTTTTTATCTTACCCCACCCACATATTTGTGTGTTTACACGGGACCTGCATAGGTTTAAAACTTGACAACATCGTACATTGTATCGAGCATATTTCAAGCTTTAAAAAGGTATATAACAGCATACATCGGGGTGGGATGCAGTAACTCCTTCAATAGTCCCTCGTGTGATATCATCTAACGGACTATGTTTTAAGTTACAGCGGGGGGGGGGGGGGAGTCTTAAACTGTGGTTTGTGTATATCAGTTAAGATATAGGGTCACGGTATTTAACTAAGATCCAAATAAGTTAATCTGTAAACAGTTGTACAAACATTTCACAGAGAAATAATGCGACTAATTGTTCGTGTGGCTAAGTATATTATTGTTTATAAAACAGCCCACCCACCATATGCAAATTGACTCAGCTTATAAACAATGGAAACGTATTCTGTATATCCAATCTGGTTTATTTGATAATAATTTTACGAATTTGAATGAGCACAATCCTAAGGTTGGGTTTAAGAAAATTATCGCTTAGCAAATGTATTTCAAGTAATGTATTTGTTGTCTTACCCCACCCACATATGTGTTTGATTACACGCTACCTGCACAGGTTTGCAACTTGACAACATCGTGCATCGTATCCGGCATATTCTAAGCTTTAAAATGGTATATAACAACCTTGGTACATCATGGGTAAGGGATGCAAATAATTCCTTAAATAGCGCCCTTATTTAATATCATCTGACGGACTATATTGCAAGTTACAGGGAAAGAGGAGACATTTTAAAGATCGGCATAGAACTGTGTCTTGTTTATATCTGTTAAGATATTGGGTGAAGATGTTTTACTGAGATCCAAATTAGTTGTATTTAATCTATAAATGGTTGTACAAACGTTTCACGGAACACTAATGCGATTATTTGTTTGTATTTTACTGTGCTTAAATTACCCCACCCACCATATGCAAATTGACGAGATATTTGAGCATTATTTCTGAGTATAATTGATTAAAATGTGTTTTGTATATCTCTTCTGGTTCATTAGATGGTAATTTTATGCATTCAAAAGAATACATTCCTAAATGATTGGGTTTAAATGGATTTATATTTGAAAAATGTATTTCAAATAAATTATTTGTTATCTTACCCCACCCACACATTTGTATGTTTACACGGGACATGTACAGGTTTACAACTTGACAACATCGTGCATCGTATCCGGCATATTCTAAGCTTTAAAATGGTATATAACAACCTTGCTACATCATGGGTAAGGGATGCAAATAATTCCTTAAATAGCGCCCTTATTTAATATCATCTGACGGACTATATTGCAAGTTACAGGGAAAGAGGAGGCATTTTAAAGATCGGCATAGAACTGTGTCTTGTTTATATCTGTTAAGATATTGGGTGAAGATGTTTTACTGAGATCCAAATTAGTTGTATTTAATCTATAAATGGTTGTACAAACGTTTCACGGAACACTAATGCGATTATTTGTTTGTATTTTACTGTGCTTAAATTACCCCACCCACCATATGCAAATTGACGAGATATTTGAGCATTATTTCTGCGTATAATTGATTAAAATGTGTTTTGTATATCTCTTCTGGTTCATTAGATGGTAATTTTATGCATTCGAATGAGCACATTCCTAAGTGATTAGGTTTAAGTGGATTTATATTTGAAAAATGTATTTCAAATAATTTATTTGTTATCTTACCCCACCCACACATTTGTATGTTTACACGGGACCTGCACAGGTTTACAACTTGACAACATCGTGCATCGTATCCAGCATATTTCAAGCTTTAAAATGGTATATAACAACCTTGGTACCTAGGGGGGTGCAGCGAAATCATTTTTTGCCTGGGTCATCAGACGGACTAATAAGTATTTACATCAAATATCGTCGGTGTAAATGCAAAACCTCGTATGTAGATTCTTGCGATTTTAAAAGTACAAGCTTGTGTGCCAAGTTTAGACAATTTTCGCAGGTTTTGGGATATTTTCACTGATCAGTATTAATGACACATTATTTGTGAACAACATGTAAAAAATTCAAGTAAAACATTTCAGTTTGGGAAAAGATATTTCACTTTTCCCTTCCCCTTTAAAATTTTCCAAAAACGAGATACGAGGTTTTGCATTTACACCGACGGTATGTATTGTTATGTTTCAATGGACATATCGTATGTGGAAACCTTTTCTTAATAAATGTGTGTCAGTGAGTTCCTAACTAGATTTTGAATAGTTTGGGTCCATGCAATATTCCTGCAAAATACAAGTAAGTATATAATAGCATGCCCTATCAGCCACAGCCAGGCTACATCGATGATTTGGAACATCAATTTGACTCGAGTAATTGTCTGCTACTTTGCAACATGAAAACCAAAGAAATGATTGAGACTGCCGACTGATATAATGATATCATTTCTGGTTTGTTGCTCCCTTGAAATTTGCTGCGGTTCTCGAATGTTCTTACCTAATCTTGTAGTCGTTAAACAACAATCAAAGTTCCCGAGCCGGTTATCAATAATATGCTAAATTATTTTACCAGATCAATTCGGAATTATTTTTCAAGTGTGCATCCGTCTACTAAACATTCGCACCGTGAAGCACCGGCTCTGTTTCTTTTATATCGTATCCTTTTAACAATGCATGTTTTCACTATTCGTAAAGATGTTTGGGGTAAGGAAGTATTTTTAAAAGCAAAAGGAGAGAAAGAGAATGAGGGTGGGGGTGTTAAACTATCGGCATAGCCATAAATGAATACCGATAAAAACCCACACTGTTCCAACTTGAAAGCTGCTGCACAACACAAAATTGTTGTGGGTGATCAGCGAAAACAAACAACAACAATAACAACAACAACAACAAAACCCTAATTTGTTTTCCTTTTTAAGAGATTTTCCTGACTTCTTCTCTGACGGCATGTCGAATCAGATCTAGTGTATGAAAACGCGAAGGAGGAATACGTGGGGTTTTAAACTTTTAATAGTGGTAAACGACAAAATTTATGTTAGAAGCAATACGATTTGCGTACACGTAAAATAAAGCACAAAATAGCTAACATGAAAAAAACATTTTATCAAAATATGCAGTGGGGTTCTTTGGGTTGAATAGTCCGAAATCGTATCGCTAAGGAAAGGGTAGTATGGTACGGTTCCCCATGGTGGAATAAGCATTATGAAGAAAACCAACATGCAAACGTACAATGGTCTAAGAGTGTTTGTTTTATAAAAGCATATAACACCGTTTTGAACTCGGCTATCGTGATGCAGTAAAACTGCCTTCAAACATTATCAAATTGTGATGAGAAGATAATACAAAAATATAATATTTGAAGTAGATCAAACTCAGCGTTAGAAGCGAATTTTAAGTAAATAGTTTTGATATCTTTAGATTCATATTTATCGCGGAATCTTGATTGTCGAGCCCCTGTTGCTAACCAGTTATCCCATTTCGTCGGTACGTTCCCAAAACGTCATTTCTTCATGAGTTCGAAGTCTATGTAACGAATGCAAATGATTTGAAATTCCGATTAGGCCTACTTTTGACACATTAAGCAGGAAATGATTTCATTTCATACAGTGATAGATTGAGATGAGACTTGTGTCTAAATGAAGTCCTGTCAGAATCCAACACGATGTCGTACAACCACTACTAGACCTAGAAATGTGTCGTTCGTTTTCCCGTTTCTATCATTGAATGTACATGCCCGTAGAAACGGGGGGTCTATGGGGACTTAGCCCCCCAAAGTTGGCCAAAATTGCTAAATGTTCCTTTTTTAACACTGAAAATTTGGGAAACCCCGAATTAGCCCCCCCCAATATTCAGACACTGAGGCTTTAGCCCCCCCTCCCCCCCCCCCCACACACACACACAATATGAAATTGCTTCCCACGGGCCTGATGTAATTTTTAAAAAGAATTAATCCATTTCCTATGATTCTGCACATTTTCTCTAACAAGGGAATGTAATAAATTGAAATAGGATTGTCTTCAATGATATGTTTGGCTATGAATATATTTTCAAAGGCTTTTTGTGGTCAACTTATTCAGAGATATATAGATAATAACTATACGCTTACTAATAATAATTTTATTTCATTATCATGTTGATCCCCTAAACGACGATTATCTTTAAAAAAGTACAAAATCCACGATTCTCGTGTATGGATTATGGAATTCCGTCCCAAGTGAGATTCACGTGACGTCAGTCCAGTAATCCGAGTCTTCTCTGATGTAAATACGCTCTTTGATATTTTGATTTTTCGCTATTTAAAATAAATAGCGAAAAATCAAAATATCAAAGAGCGTATTTACATCAGAGAAGACTCGGATTATACGTATACGAATGTTTACGATGTCGCACACCGCGTTAATCCTTTCCCAAACGTCAAAATTTTAGGGTGAGCCACTTCAAAAACTGCCACAAATGACAAAATGGTTGTTATTAAAGATATGATTTGAGTAAAATATGGCATAGAAAATATTGAGACAAAAGGAGAAACTACTGGTTATCAGCAGTTTCTTCTTTTGTCTCAATGTTTTCCCAAGCATATTCCACTAGGGACGTCAAAACCAGGTCTTCTTTGGGAGAGGGTTAATCCAATTAGGGTTGGACTATCTTAAAAAAGTGAAAAACTTTTCGCAAATATTTTCATTTGAGACTTGTCTAATGAGAACACCAGTATTAATGAGGAAGTAATAAACGTAACTAGATGCATGGATTTGTATGTTATAGTAGAGAAATCAGTAAAAACAAATGATAACTGGATGATTCGTCATTTTCTTCTTTTCTTTCAATGTTTGCCAGATGTCTTCTTGATATGGACGTCACCCAGGGGTTGTTTGGTAGAGGTTTGATAATATCATTCGATCGCTTTACATTTTACAAAATTTTTAATGTGCAGAGATCTGGAAAATGGTCTTCAGAAGATTGTATTAGTGCAGCACTTTATGGACAAGGGGAAAATATTATACCCCCCAAAGATCTCTAGTGACTTGTCCAGTTGAGTCGTCAAAATAACCAATTGCTTTAGAGAATGACTACGCGGGTCGTACAAGGGACGTTTTAGTGTGACAAGGGTGTGATGATGCGAGTAAAAACATATCAACAGGCTAAAATCGCTTTTCATTCATAAAAACCCAAAATAAAAACCGTAGTTGGCCGTATCAAAGACTACGCTTGCCATTAATTGGATTTGCAAATGGGTTGAACATATTTAAAAGGGTTAAATAAAGATGAAAAATATCGTTTGTAATTTATTTTTCATAGTGTGTGATTTTGTTAGCAGATATTTAATAGGTTTTCAACCATAGCGTTTTCCGTATTTCACGGGGCATTAATTTGAAAGTCCGGGACATCGGGATTCGTATAATCCGGGACGGTACGTTTCTTTGTGTCTCCTCAATATCTACCAATAGATGTCGCCACCTGTCGATTACCATCTATCTCTGGTGGGCATTCTGGGTTAACTACTTTCAAGATGTCAGCGCCCATAAAATGCATACACGTGGTACTTCCTCATGACTTCCTGTCACGCGGCATATTTGCTTCATGTGCTTGCATAGAGTAAAATGAATAATCTAATTTGAATTAATTATTTTATTAGATGAAATTGAGACGAAAATCAAACTTTATTTTGTTGCAAATGTATTTGTAGTTGCAATTTTCTGCTTGCTACTTTTTGGCGACAGGATTTTGGAGTTATGCGCACCGCGTAGTGATTTTTATCCAAAAATGGATAAAGTGATGCGTCAAATTAGTCAGTCCAAAAATAAAAAAAAAATAGACTGGAAATATTGTAGACTGGCTGCTTAGTCAATGTGTGTCTCCTTCGTTTGGTTTTAACGGACATTTTACGAGTTTGAACCCCTTCCCAAACAACACAATTTAAGACGAAGGCAATTTCGAGAACAGTTGAATACTATAAAATTATTGACCCCAAAAGAAATTTGAATATCTAAGCCCATGAAACATTGAATGAAAAGGGGCATTCCTGTTTACAGCCTAGAATGTGAAAGGTGTACTGTAATACACTATACTTTTCTGTGTGGTGGCTGGGATCCAGGAAATAACAAATCGCAACATCATTGTTCTAGACGTATCTCGTTCCTGAACGGTCAAGCAAGAGATAATCCAAATGAAGCGAGCAGATCGGATACATAAGATGGAAAATAAAGATGTCAGACTTTATAAAGGGGGGAGGGGTTATTTTATGTTATCATATACCAGAAGGCAAAGTTTTAGACATAACTAAATAGCAGTGACATTTGTGCTGAAAATAGACTTTGTTAATCGTTATGTATTGATAAGCCGTCAGTGTTGTTGATAAACCTCGTATCTACGGCTTGAATCAAGTCGTACTTACGAGATTTTATAACAACACCCACGGTTATAATATTGTTTGTCCGAAATTACGTCACGGTTAACTGGATAAAATCGTTCCCTATTCCAAGAAATTGAAGGCGACAATTTCAAGTAAGTGAAATTTTACATTCGTCTTTACTTCTTGGAAGAAAACATTGTGGAAAATGAAGACAATGCTTTATTACAAGTAATCCTAAGCCATTATCTTGAAGGGCATAAACGTGTCATTACGTGAGAATCGGTTTTGTAGGCTTCCTGGAAGACGCGTGAACACGCGTGTGCCTGCTTCCAATTGATACCACCTCTTCCGTACCGGGGCCGTAACCACGGACATTAAAACATACAGGGTCGGGGACTAAATATATATCTATAACATTATACAGTAATTTCTCCATTGACGTTTACCCTTTCCTAAACAAGACTCGAATTTTAGTGCCAAATAGAAATAGCTTAAATCAGCATTTTTTTTATCGTTTGACTCAATATTTTCTGTTTCAAAATGTACACAAATGTTAAAGTTATCAACATCCATGTTGTCGTATGACAGTAGCATTAAAATTGAAACTGTGTTAACTCATTACCAGACGACAAAATTTGAGACTAGTCTGAATTCAAAGATGATGCAGACGACAATTTTGAGTAAAATATTTTTTTCCATTTTTCTGTCTTTTTGGATGGAAAACATTGTGGGAAATGAATAAATTGCTTGTCACAAGCAATTTCTTCATTTTAAACGATGTTTTCCATTGCCATTATTTTGTGGGGAGTCAAAAGGAGTCATTGTGTGGTAATGAGTTAAAGATTGTGCTGGAGCCAGAGGGCGGTTATGTGATAATCAGATCTGTATTGATTCTAGTAATTTAATTAATTCTTTCTCAAGCAACACTTGTATTGGACGTCCATAATATTACAAAGTTTGTGGATACATTGTGGGAAAAGAAAGAAATGCTAATAGTCAACATTCTTTCAATTTTTCTAAATATTTTCTGTGATAAATGTACACAATCGACATACATTTTATCGTCGGCAGCAGCTTTCAGATGATTGCCCTTTAGGAAAAATTGATACAGTATTGATGTTATCGATAGATATCTGTATCGGTCCTTTCTATCCGAGATCTAACCCCGGTTTCTCGAAAAAACTTAAGTACGTTCTCATGCTCAAATCTGAGCACCGTGCTCAAATCGCACGAAATCCACGTGAACTTCAATCGAATACCCTTCAACGTTGGAGAGTATCCCTTTGAAGTTGAACATGTTCTCATGAGAATATACTTAAGTTTTTTCGAGAAACCGGGGCCTGATGTATTGATAAGTATTTTTAAAGTGCATAATTCCATGTTGTCCGGTAAAGGTTTTGGGTAATAAATATTGGAATAAGAATAGATGGGTTAAAATTGAAGTCAGCCATTACGAATGACTTGGCCATATAGACCTTTCCCTGATTGCTCACGTCGGGCCAGGTGAAAGAGAGTCCATGTTGTTGGTGCAAATGTTACTGGGACCAACCTGTAAAGATATTCTAGATAAGATATAAGAAATGAGATATTCTAGGGGGAAAAACATCGCATAAACTCTAACCAATATTTCCAACGTAATTACATATCTTTGAATGATTTTTATACAAGTGCATTATTTTCATTTATATGACATGTATTCTAGAAAGTTTCCCTCTATACACTTTTCATATGCATGTCACCCAAATGTTAATTTTGACCGTGGAGTTTTTACTCGAAACAAAGAAACTGAGGCTACAAGTGCAACTCGAATTCACTGAGTACTACATGTACAGATGGTAACCCAACATTACACAGAATAGAAGGTGTAGACACGGTGTAGATTGACACAATGCCTCTAGATGTTCTATTGAAGCAGGAGGACTGGTCATTTGAACGGTCCATTTTGTCACAAATTTAATGCTGCCGTTGTCCAAGGTCCTGGTACAAAAGTTTCAGCAACCTGAACATCAGCCTTTATACTCAGGACTCGTAATCAGTGCCCATACAATGATCACACGGCAGGCCCGTAGGAAGCAATTGCAAAATATTAAATTGGATTTTCCCTAAATTTTCAGTGTGAAATGGGGAAATGTCGGCATTTTTGGCCAACTTTGGGTTAAGTCCCCCCGCCCTGTTCTCACGGACCTGATACGACTTTGGGAATGGGGGATCAGAGCCTATATGCCATATGCTGGACCTGTTATGACTGGAAGATGTTGTCATGCTAATTTACAATAGTAAGATACATCGAGGATGGCTAGCACGCAAGTGGGGAGAAAATAGGCATGTATATATGTGTGCTCATCCCATACTGTAACAATGTAAACTTTTATTTTGAGTCAATGGTTATTTTCACACATATTCCTCGAAGTAAGTCTGCCTTTAAGCTTATATATCATTAACCCGAGTACCTATGGGTAGATATGAATCTTGTCGTTTGTGACCTTTTTCAAAAACTAGCCAAGAATAGTTGTGTTTTTTTTTAAGTATTAAGACACTATTTTTGAAAATCCTGCACTACTAGCCAGGCCTACATGATCCATGTTTATATTTTTCTCTCTGAAAGTCACAATAATTCACAAAACAAAAAGTAGGGCCTACCACACACGGTGTTCAGCTGTCAAAGTATCATTTCTCCATAAATAACCGCTTTATTTACAGTATCATAAAATACATGTATGTCATAACTGTTTATGAAACCCAATTTTGACTTATCTAAAACGACAAAATATAATGCTGGTGCAATTTGGAAGCTGGTGCAGATGACAAACTCAATATTACTGAAAATAGGATGTGTGTACATCATGATGAATGCAAAATGTTGAGGCAAAGGAGATATCAAATGCTGTTTATTTGCATTTCCTTCTTTCCTTTCAATACTTTCCCAAACAGTTTCTACAAGAAATGTCCAACTCGTATTACATAACTTGAAATTGTGTTTGTCTTAAATTGTGTTGTGACTTGACTGGGTATTACGACAGATGAAAAACAAGATGTGTAAACTTGTGAAACACAAATAGGCCCGCGAAAAAAGATATTGAGGTATAAGGAGAAAAAGAGTGATTATCAACATTTTCTTCTTTCACCTCAATGTTCTCTTTATCCTTTTCTATTATGGCAGTTTTATCCTGGTTTTGTTTGGAAAAGGGTTAAAATTAAGGCTGAAGTGCTGGTAATCAGAATTTTCTTCGTATGACTTTTTGTTTATCTAGCGTTTTACCCCAAACCTTGGCTATTACGGACATCAAAACCAGTTTGAGGTTGGTAAAGGGTTAACACCCCTACCATTCGTGTAAGACGATATAAGATGCAGACACATCCACGAGCATATTGTGACATGTGAAACGAAATGGAAAATCGAGAGTTGAGAGATCGTGTCAAAATCTGTCTCAAGTTTCTTGTCATCATCTGGTTGTATTATATAACTGTTAACACATACAAAGCGCCTCTTACCTATACAAATTGGGGTTTTATAGATATTGTTGTCATATTTTCTTTATCATTTAATTATCTTGATGCATCATCATAAGGCTCAAATTTCAAACGCGACACCAAAATCATCAGCATTATCTTCGGTTACGCAATATTCTCGTATAATATACTATTCATTGCATGCTGGACAAAATGTCTTATACGTAAATAAAGGTTTCAAAGTTTCATATACTTCCCGTCATAAGAAAGTAGCCACTTGTCTAATGCAAATGGTCGACAATTTTAAGATTATTCATAAACGTACCAACATAAATACAAAACATTGCAGCAAAGCAAGTAAAAACGTTTTCGTGAAAGTATCGAAAACAGTGGAATTACTCAATTAGCTATGGTAGCATGGTGGTAGTTCCAGGAAAACCGTAACTGATACGGAACACACTACCGAAATTCGCATCAAAATATAGGGCCGGACACGGACCGAAAATGAATAAGGATATTTGTTTCTGATACTGTTTTTATTCGAAATGGTTCGTGACTAATAAGTGATTCTCGTTACACGCAAGACCCTTGCAAAATGGCGGTTTCCGGTGTTAGCTTAACCAACCCCAAATTTCCTTTAAAATGCTCTATTCATTGATTTTTTTGTTTCTGTTTGGTCTTTAGCAAGTTCCAAATTAAGCAAATGTTTTCCTTCACTTTATCCACCATCCACTTCCGGTTATTATCAAACACTTAATATTGAGATATGCTATACTGGTAGTGCTACATTTTCGCAGACCTCTATCATTTCAACGGAATGATTGACTGTAAAATTGAAATGGGACTTTTGTTTGTGTTTCAACAGTGTCAACTTATGAAGAAAATGACAGCTGTAAGTTAACAAAATTGAACTTTGTATCCTAAAATACTGCTTTGAACCCATATTACAACTAAACATGTTTCTGGACATGTTGAAAGTCTTTAACCATTGGGGTGTGAGAAGGAACAATTGGGAATGCGTATGAATGTATAAAAACAAAAAGACGCGAAGAATTGAGAAAATTGGGGTTATTTGAAAAGTGGCTACTTTTTTATGAAGGTGAGTATATTTTCTCGTCTTTGAATTTAGACCAGACTCTTTTTTCGTCGTAGGGAGAGGTTTAAAACATTTTTGAAAGACGATTTTTCAAGAATCATGAAATAATACAAATTATAGCTAGCTGTTATGTATTCTCAATGGGTAGAATCAAAGCCCAGACTCTGTAATGGTTTTCTTTTGTCAAACTTTTGGAATCTGTAGAGTGAAAAGAGACTTCTTACGAGTCATCTGAAAACAAAGATAGATATGTTGAAAACAATTAGATAGGTTTAATTATTCAGGACACCATATAAGACCTATTTTGACGAATAAACAACAACCACTAGTTGATTGCCATATCCATCTCCGTGGATTTTGTGTACAAGCAACTGTGTGCGTGTTCAACATCAAATTCGCTAGCGTATCAAACATCACGTGTGTTTAAAATCTTTTTCGTAAATTTATACGCTTATTTAAGACCACAAAGACCTTTTAAATGGTTTAGAATAAAATATCATCCATAAAAAGGGGTTTGAAAACATGACATGTGAACAGAGAGTTCTTTGGGTAAGATATAAAGCTGTAAATATGAGTAAATACCACGCGCACACGCACACGCACGCACGCACGCACGCACACACACACACACACACACACACACACACACACACACACACACACACACACACACACACACACACACACACACACACACACACACACACACACACACACACACACACACACACACACACACACACACACAAATTTCGGAAATATTCTTCAAGTGTTCTCTAAATACAGCGAACAGATAAAGAAAAGTTGGGTACATGTATCTACAACTTTAGACAGTTGTGCATACTTTAGGATAGATGGCCTGTCTGTAAAACTACGTAGATGGACTACATACCTTGCTCAAGTTTGAATAACACCGTTGTTCAAGCGGTCATTTCCACGCATTTTGACGCAATTTTTTCGTGTTCAACATCATTGTTAGTCACGTAATTCTTCACATTGATTCTCTCTCAAAACAATTGATACAACATATTACTTTAATACATTACTTTGACTTTCATTGATGAAGATATGGGTAAGGTTATAGTTTCGACACAAGAAGTATTCTAGTTACCGATGTCTACATAGCGTGTGCCAATCATAATTAGAAACACCAGTTTCCGAAATATGAATGAATATGACGTTTCATAATATCTAAACACGACCTGGTTTTCACTTCCCTAACAGAAAATGTATGGGTAAAAATAGTGACGCTAAAGAAAATATCTATAATCGTCGTCTCCTTTGCCTCAATATCATTTGTTCAGCCAATAAACACAAATTCTATTTTTAATGAATATCTGAAGCAGCTGTCCAATTAGAACAGTGTGATGTTTTGTCGTTTGGGAATGGGTGAACCCCAATCAACCAAAAATCAACAATACCTACGTCGAAGATGTTATTTAATTT
Organism: Fragum sueziense; assembly: GCA_963680895.1. NCBI lineage: Eukaryota > Metazoa > Mollusca > Bivalvia > Cardiida > Cardiidae > Fragum > Fragum sueziense. Next base: position 25,362,708 of record OY804604.1, read on the forward strand.
CATCAAAGTTTTGTTTACATTCAAAAATGATAAAATATCAAGTAACTCAACATCTGGAAAATGACTTAACCCTTTCCTCACACGACAGGTTGCATGTATTTACAATGTTTCTAGTCATATTTACGAACTTCAAACTTCCGGGGCCCCTGGCATTGGTCGAAAATTAAATTATGGCTATATAACGTTACATATTTAACACATTTAAAGCAATCAATTGAACACCCCCCCCCCCCCCTGGAAAAAATCCTGGATCCCTCCTGGGTAGTTCGGTCTCCAACTCGGCAATCGTGCATCACAAAGGGACATAACTGGGTGGCTGGTTAGTAACTTTCTCGTAAATTGTCAACCTTTAAGCCTTACTTTTAGACACGCTCAAAGTGTAAAGCATGACAGACAACGAATTGAATTCAAATATAACCTCGAGTTTACAAATGCATGTCCAGGTGAAACGATAAACTGTTAATGACCGACATTTTCTTTTTTTTACCCAGACCAATAGGAACTAGAACTGTCGCAAAGCGGACGAATACCCCCCACTAGGGCATTGTCACTGAAAAAAGGCTATAGGTCAAAAGGTTCTTGACTTAGAGCACGGAAAATCCCCACCCCCTTAAAATTTTCAAAGTGGTATAACTCTGAAACTAATGACTGGATCAAGATGAAAATTGCAGGTGCACAACTTCATATGATAGGAAACAACCTGATAAAATTTCAGCAAAATTGGTCAAAAACTGTGGGAGGAGAAGAGGACACAAAATTATGTCCACGGACGGAAAATTATGTCCACGGACGGACGGACGGACGGACGGACAACCTGATTCCAGTATACCCCCCATAACTTCGTTGTGGGGGGTATAATAAATATTGTTTTTACAATAGACTGGTTCTGCCGGTTTTATCCGATTTTAAGCGTCTGTATTGTTATAAAACCTCGTAAATCGAGCTGTAGTTGCGAGATTTCAGAATTACACTGGCGAAATACTACTGTACTGTTTGTCCGAAATTATGTCACGGTGTACTGGATAAAATCAATCCATATCCAATTTACCATAAACCATTTCTATGATGTACAGAGCGTCCCAATAATCAAAGCCCTGAAGGGCCTGAAAGTCGCTACAACAGAATTATTTGTAAAACAAGATTTGCTTTTCATGATCCTATCAGAGAATGCTTTGAAGTATTGAATGAAATGTATGTATGCCCCCACAAGGGTAAACCTTTAACAATTGAAGTAGTGCAATTGTAGAATTAATTTACATCAAGAATGAAAAGGGAAAATTGGCAATAACTCCACGAACATTATCAGCAGAGTTATATTTTTGTACAATACACTTCTACATAATGACACCATCCACCTATGAAGTTGCACGAATCTACCTCACATAATTTTAGTAATGCTCTTGACAAACAATTAAATATGAAAATCAACAAAGGGCAAAAACCCAAAAATATGATTGACAGAGTATCAATTCTTACCTATGAAGTTTTATGCGATGTAAACAAGACCTAGATCTCCATTTTAAGTACGCAAAATATATTTTGTCAAAATGACGATAAAATTTATAAACGATGACCGAACTCGTGATTAGATTCTATTAGATTCTATAGATATTCTATTAGATTCTACATTCTATAGAAACAAATTGAAAAAAAATATAATAAAATGAAAGAACAAAACAAGTTATAGAATATTTACAGAGAAACACAGCTTTATTTTTCATCCATATCTATATATACAAATTCATAATACCATAGGCTACAGCAAATCCTTAGATAATTATATCGTTAAAATGAATGCTACATATGAAAAGCAGTGGAAGCTAGATCTATTTTCAAAATGTTAGATTGGTCCAATTTGTAGGTAATTTTGGGATGTTTAGTGATTGGGAGTAAAAACGTCGTAACTACAGATTTCTGAAAGGGGCCCATGCTAGGTTTTTATGCTTCTGAACTATTTGGGAACTCATATTTGTACATGGAAAAACAATTTGCAAAGCATAAAAACCTCAATCACGGCGAATATCCATCTTTCCATTGCTATAGATCAATCCTTTACAAGCGTGTTTACAGATTGTATTTTTACTTCGAAACGAGACAAGGTCAAGGTCAAGGAGACACATCCCCAACAGTATTAACACACTGTACAACCGGCTGCGTCGATGACTGTGACCTTATTTGCGAGGGATGCGTGGAAAGGTTTATTTTGTAGAAGCAGTTAGCACTGAACATTTATATGCGTATTTATCAACTATAGAATACCAAAGATCCTTTCGTTTATTCATAAAAGTAAATTAATTTGACCTACCATGCACCAGACATCAGATGCCGAATCTGTCTTCGTTGACGACGCAGCCGGTTGTACGGTGTGTTGAATCTCGCTGAGCACAGATGACGTACCTCTGACGTAATTGCTTTTTGAAGTTTGGGCATGTGTAACCGTTAGAAAACAAAAACAAAGGACAATAAAATGCGGATCTGCATGTTATTCATTGACTTGGATTTTTATACTTGATAAAGCTCAATGAGTGCTAACAATGGACCCCTTCAGGTTGGTAATTTCATATGTTTATATCTGGTTTGTAATTTTTGTGCCATTTGCATTTTCGACAGCCTAGCAGGTCCCCCTTTAATCTGTAGTTGCGATGTTTTGGCTGCATGTCCCGTAAATTGACTGGAATTGATACTAAACTAAATAAAATTCTGGGTAAGAACGATGTTTTAAATGAAATATTTACCCATTTTGTTCTATTCAGATTTCCCAAGGATGGGTTGCAATAAGGGTTCAAAAAATAGATTTTCTTTAAATTCTGTGAATTGATAGGGTTACATAATATCTTTAATTTGTATGTGTAAAAAATCTGATGAGGGCTTATTTTTGGAGATAATGGCTAACAAAGTGGGTGGGGTAAATTGACATGAGAAGCAAATTTTTACTTTGAAGTTGAATAACTTTTTCTGTATAGATCAGATCGAATTGTAATTTTGCACATACTTTCAATGTACTAAGGACAGGAGATTTTTGGAATCATTAATCATGTGAATTAGTTTGTAGGTTTTCTGTAATCGTCCTTCTGTCAATCTCAGATTTTGCTTATTTTTGATGTACTAACTTTGCAACCCATCCTTTCAGAAGATGTCACAGAAATTCATTGAATAAAATAGATCTATACTTCATAACGCATTCCTCACTTAACTAAAACCCCTCAAAATCACACTTGTCCTCCCTGGTTGAAAGTAAGATACTTTCAAAATACTGAATTTTACAGCTGGGGGGCCATGGACCACAGGGCCCCCGATGGGTCTATGGAAACGCCCTGGCCAGGGGTCCACGGGGCCAGAGCCCCCCCCCCCGGGAGCTCTTGAGAAATAGCGTTTTCAAACCCCTCAGGAAGGCGTTCATGACACTATAAATACTACCATCTTTTGATGAAAGTTTTCCAAATCATTTATCACTCAGTTTAAAATTATAACTCAATATGATGCACTTTTTTACATCATTTTTTTTTTCAATTTCGAAATAAGAGCTTATACGTTCTAGTATGCAATGGTGACTCAAGGATTTTTTTCCGAGCCTAAATGATGGCATAAAATGTGTAAAATGTGTAACGTTACATTAAAGTTATACAGCTTAAAAATAATTTTCGGATAATTCCAGGAGGGAGGTCCAAAACACACCCCCACCGACCCCCTCTCGATCCGCCCGTGGTATGACATGGCAAATTTCAAAATATGCACATATTTCACGGTAGTTGCAATAATGTAACCGATACCATTTTGAATATTGATCTGAGTTTCGGATAAAATTCCTTCCTATTTGTTGCATGGGCGGATCTAGAGGGGGGTCGGGGGGGTCCGGACCCCCCCCCCCCCCTGGAATTGACCGAAAATTAAATTTTGACAGATTCTATTGTGACCGTGATATTTCTCAAGATCGATATCATTTAGGTACGCAATATTTTACAGTCACGGAAATGAATAATCTCTAGAAATAATTATTGCGGCAAGCCTAAAGTCGTGATTAATCGATAATTTGAGCCTCTAATAATGGTTTATTCACGAATTAATTTCCCCTCTCTTCACAAAAACTATTTTATTTCACGTTGATTATTCGGTGATTAATGATCAGAAATTTAATCGCAGAAACGTCGACTGAATCGACGGACGCTCGACAATTTAATTTGTATGGTAATTCATGCAGATTTTATGATGTAACGTAGAAAATTATACATCTAGGTTTAGTAGGTTATTTTGTTTTTGGTCGGCAAGCGATAACGTCATGATGATACGAAGAAAATGATACCTGTTAGTCTATTATCCAAACCAAAAATTCACCGGTAATAATCCAACTAACATATTTTGAAACAGTTTCCGAAATAACTGAGCAGATGTTGGCGGTGTTTTTGAAGTCACTATTCCAGCCCAGATTGAGTAGACGCTACGTCATCAAGACGTCATATTGTTTTTTTAACAAAAGGGATCCGACTGTATCATGTGCTTATTCATCTGAGAAGCATGTCAATCAACTAGTAAGTCAATGGATGGGCGGGGACAATTCTCTTTTTCAACCAATCTGTATTTACAAGCATTGCTTCATAAAAGATCTAGAACTTAAAGGGCAATCGTCAGAAAAGAAGCTTTACCCCGAGTCTCTCCCTTAACCCATTACCACTCAATGACTCTTTTTGACTCCCTACCATACAATGGCTTTGGAAAACATTGTGGAAAATGAAGAAATTGCTTGTGACAAGCAATCTCTCTTCATTTACCACAATATTTTCTACAATAAAAGAATAAAAAAGTTATATTTCATTCACTTCAAAATTTCGTCTGCAGCACCTTTGAATTTGGGACAGCCTAAAATTTTGCCGCTGGTAATGGGTTAATCGGTCACCCTTTAGTGAATATTTATTAGTGTGTTGACCTCTACATTTTTAAATTTTAGAGTAGATAGATTTAAGAGACAGTTTAATTTCATACAGAGTTTTCAAAAGAAGAAAGAAATTCAAAGGGTAGACTATTTAGTGAAAAGAAAATTTCTTGCAGATGTAGATCTACATGACTCGTGCTTATACTTGCTACTCTCTTAAAACAAAGTACATTACCTCTTATGAAATGGCTTTGGAGAGTAATTCTTGCCGACGTTCGTCTATTTAACCTCTCTCTTAAATCCGTTCACAAACAAGACTTGATTTCGACGACAATCATGGGAACAAAAAGATTGGAAAACATTGAAAAGAAGAAAATGTCGATAACTAGCCATTTCTCCGTTCCCGTAGGTTTTCCCATTGATAAGCTGGCCAGGTGTGTAATAAAATGTTTTTTTTCTGGTCTTCCCGGTATTGACTAAAATATTCATGAACCTGCAACACTACCCAGAAGAAGCTTTGAACTCGCCCTGGGTTTTGTATTTTGGTCCTTGTCGAGTTGAAGGGCCTTGACGCGAATCCCGATCCTACTTACAACATAGCCACTGTGGCTCATAGGGAATGATCCGAATAACCCTCCATTTCTGCAATTTTGGACCATCACAGATCTTTGTCTTGTTTTTTCGCCAGTCTCTCACTAGCTTTTCACTGATGCCGAAATCACTTTCAGCCGCACAGTTTTTCGAATTTTCGGCAAATTTGACCACACGATTTTTTAAGCTATTGTCATCACCAAGTAATTGCAGATTAAAATAATGTGCAGTTACGAGGTTTTCGAAGAAAAGTGGCGACTGCTTGTTGTGTACAATTATGTCGTGTGTTAATTTAGGGCATATTGATTGCGAGATTACACGCTTGAAATGGCAGAACGATGCATATCAAGCAAGACACGTTGTTAAAATGGAATTTATTATAAAAAGAATCAAGCAAATGAGTATTCCGTCGTTGTCGTGTGTTTATTGTCGCCGAGTCATAAAGTCGATGTCTATTGTACTATCTAAGGGAAGTAACTCTTTCATGAAAACTGTCTAATTTAAACCTGATTATTTCCCTTAGACCAATATACCTCAGAAAACGGAATTATTGCGCGCGATGTATTTTCTCCGCCAAAAAAATAGTTCTACATAAAACGTATAATTTCCTCGTTCAACAATGATTATTTGGCATGTCAGTTTAGAAATTGTAGAAAGTCGAATTTCAATATTAAATCAAAGTGTGGACAAGAAATCAGAGATCTACTTTGTCTCAAAACAGAAATACAGAACACGTTAAGAGGTCCGTCTTTGTCCTTATTTGACCTGTCCAGAAAAACGTATGGCAACAAAAAGTCGCAGCGCGAGCGCTAAGCGACTTAAAAATGGAACCCATTTTTGAAAGTGAATTGCTCATGTTTAAAACAATATTTCTCCACCAAATTTAGATATGCAATAGAAACGACAGTTTTCTATTAGCAGTTAAAATTTGATTGAAAAATATTCATTACTTTTGTAAATATTGGCATCCAAATGAATGTACCACAAAAACATTTTACCATGATATTGATTTTTCCGTACGCAGCGTGCGTACACTAATTGAATAAATTTACGCTTCACAATTACTTAATTATTTTCAATACAACACAAACGTGATGTTGAAACATTCTATTCACAAGTACATTTTCATTTCATCTTATCTGCTAATAAATAGTTTGTTAAAGTAGAGATGTTATGTAACCAAGATGAATACAAACAAAATATCAAATTGTGTCATAGATTCTCGTATACGAGTGCCTATAACCTAACTGTGCGAAGAATAACAATTTCGATTTAACAAATAAATAACAAGTGCTTTCAAATTAATTCAAACAAGTATCTGGTGTTGTATGCAACACATAAAGTCCCCTACCGGCTTCACATTGACTCAATATGGTAATCAATAATAGATTAAGATGATTAAGTCATCAAAATAATTGTCAAACATATGAAATGTTATGCCCAACTGGAGGTGATTAATACTGCTGCATCACCACCCTGACTAACATGGCTTATAATTTTTCTTACATTTTAAAACAGGTTTCATCAAGTTAGCTTGCTTAGTTATTAAGTTATTGCAGGATCCATTTTTTGCCATATTTTCACTATTTCCGTTACCATAGCAACCGCACTTTTCGTCAAAGAACAAAGATAAAATGATGTGCATAATCTACACATTGCCATCTAGTCATATACCAAGTCTCATCAAATTAGCTTGCTTACTTATTAACTTATCGCAGAATCCAATATTTTTTGCCATATTTTCACTATTTCCGTAACCATAGCAACAACAATTTTAGTCTAAAAACAAAAATAAAATGATGTGCATAATCTACACATTGCCATATAGTCATATACCAAGTCTCATCAAATTAGCTTGCTTAGTTATTATCTTATCGCAGGATCCCATTTTTGGCCATATTTTCACTATTTCTGTAACCATAGCAACCTCAATTTAAGTCGAAAAACAAAAATAAAATGATGTGCATAATCTACACATTGCCATCTAGTCATATACCAACTTTCATCAAAAACGCTTGCTTAGTTATTAAGTTATCGCGGGATCCAGATTTGAGCGGACAGACGGACGGACAGACGGACGGACGGACAGACAGACGGACGGACAGACGGAGGGCAAACCTATAGTCCCCTCCGGTGTGAACACCGGTAGGGGACTAACAACCACCCTATAGACTCAATTTGCATGTGCAGCACGTGTATACATTTTTTTTTTTTTTTAGAAAATCGGTATGTACATGTGCAACAGAAAAGAATTCAACAGCTGACCGCTAATGCGCTTTTACGAACAAACAAGACGCAAAATTCAATATCATGTTAATGCGCTTTTTTAGTGTCATTATTAAATTGCATACAACTTTTGAACCGATACATATTTTGAAGTAAAATTTGGAACTCAAATGCAATAATGATGTATCTTCGGTACTGCAAATTCAAAATTTAGATTTTTTGCTTACACTTTAAAATATTCTACTTTGAATTAGGGTTCCGTTTTTTAGGACACCCTGTATAGTTGTGCATATGACATTTTAAATCTAAATCTCGTTATCGGTCCCTCAATTATCTACCCTTATATTGTTTGATCAGAAGCCAAACCGATAAGTAAGTTTCAAAAGGTTGAGATGTGGTACATGTATCAGATTCCCAAGTGGATCATGATCAGACCGGGTGTATAGGTAGGCTGATCTAGTTCAATGTTAATCTCAAATGCCATGTAAGGTTCTCTTTACCAGATCCCTATCCAATTAACAAATCGTCTGTGCTGATTACGAGTACTTTCTCATTTTATCTCACAATTTCCATTATTGCACACAAATCATATCATATCGTAAGATTTATTTAGTATGTCTTGAAGCACACTTTAAAGCTCAATGGAAATAAGACAGAAACTGTTGGAGGTGTACAGACCAACCGGAATGATGAATCGTGATTCTTCTATATCACCCCTCCACACACGTATCTTGTTTACCGGCTTCAATAAATAACAAACGCCATTTAAAATAATAGTTTTTTATATAACAAACAAATAGCTAGCATTAAAAGCTGAATTTCTTTGTTTTACTACAATAATTCAGATGAATGAACAAATGGTCCATGTATGTAGACAGTATGATTCTAACTTAAACATACAAATCATCAACATCATCAATTACTGTTAACACTTTCTTAGACAAGACCAGACCAAGTTTTGACGATCCTGAGCGAAGACACTTTGAAATACATTGAGAGAAAAGAATAAAATGCTGATAACCATCAATTTCTCTTTTTCCTTAAATATTTCTCTGCTATGAATCTCACTTAAGTAAACATCAAAAAGGCACAATTTTAGACTCTTTTTTTCAGACTATGTTTTGATTTTTTTCATAAATAAGTAGATATGTTCGATTAGAAACCATAGAAACAAACAATTTCTCAATTTACTAGAGGATTTCCATGCTTTAATGCATTACAAGAAGGCAAAATTTTGGACAGTTCCAATTTGAAAGGTATCGCAGATGACAATTTCAATGTGATGAAATTTTAAAAATTGTTCCATTTTACGTTAGAAAACATTGTTTAAAGCAATTTCTTCATTTTCGACAATGTTTTCTCTAGACTTCTTCTTGAGGGCGTCAAAAAGTGTGACTGTGTGGGAATGGATCAATTTGTATATTTAGTCTTCAGTATAATCTATCATCTACATTCTGTGGTTATGTTCAGTCTGGACCAGTCTATTATTGTGTCATTTGGGAAAGGATTGACAATAATTGTTAAACACATGTCAATATAAATACCAATAGCCAATTTCCAAGTGAAAACAGCCAAGTAAAAATCACTGAATAACAAAAACAGAACAATACTACTCAGACTTGACAGGTCAACATATACTCATCAAAAAAAGTTAAGGACCACATATTCAAAATGATATATTCTACGATTCTTTTCATAAATTTATCCATGAATTACTGTATAATGAATGGTAATATTTCCTTCATAACAAATCATCGGGAGATTGTAAAAATTGCAGAAACTAAAGTTGTAAGAGAACTTGACATTGCACTACCCCTCAAAATGCCTGATTTTACATGTAGTGGGCGGGGTAACATTTTGTAGAAAATGTCATTGTTTCTCAAGATTTTCCTCAGAATATTCAGGTGCATAACCTGCGTGGCTATCCTATGCGTCTATCAATCCAATGCATTGTGAATAGACGTTTGAAACCAACTTCCGGTTCCTGCATGAAGGGATCTAGACAATGCATATTTCGGACCCGTTTTTAAGCTTCCGATATGCCTGTGTGGATATTATGGGAAGGAATTCTTCTGTGATGACAGTCCCACACATGTTTAATGAATTTCATGTAAGGAAAGCTTGTTAACTTTTCGGTTAGTTGTGTTTTTCCTTCTTGAGAACAAAGCTCGGCGTGTGAAGACGAGCGTTATCGTCCATCAAATTACACAAGAGACCAACAGTACAAGCTGTTTATGTTCAAACATCAAAAAGCACATCTGAGCTCATAAATTATGCGCATGGAAGCTTCCTGTGAGCCCCACCTCAACCGCACAGACCGGACGATTTTGCATTGACTTTCAACGTCCACAATGCAACTTTCTCCTTGCAGATTTGAGGTCTATTTTGTGGGATGCGAGCTGTCAAAATTGTGACAGAATGCCAAAATCGGAAAAGTCGAAGTGTTTCTTCAGAAAAAGTGGTGTTTTGAAGATTTTTATGGTGTAAAAGACGATAAGTGAAATAGACCATTTGTGCTTGAGTGGGGTGGGTATGTTCAGATGGTTCTACGGAACTTGGCATCCATCCTAACAGATCACTGACCGGTGATCGATAAAGAGACACGGTTCTCCTTAGATAATCTTATCCATTCGGTGGCGCTATTGTTCCTAAATTCATTTAAGGGGACGATAACGACCTTCAACACATGGTAATTATTGCAACTTAGTCTTTTTAGAGAGAGAAAAATGAAACTTATGCAATGGATGGACCCGGATGAAGTTGATGGGTTCGGCTGCTAAAATTTGAAGCTGAAGAAGAAAATTGCGAAAAAGACAATATTAGACGTAAAACTTGAATGAAAAACCTGTGCAGATCGATAAATCTTAATCTAGTGTAGTACACGGACAGTGGTAGAAACATGACTGGTGCAAAAGGAGCCGGTAAAAAGGCGAGCAATGCGAGCCAGTCGCCCAGTGCTAGTCAGGGAAGAGGACGCTCTGCGGGTTTTGACGTTTTGTGCAGCAATGTTGGAGATTTATGTAGTAGCGCTGAAGAGAATAATGATGATATTATTCCTAAAATTCAGGAAATGCTTAGGGACAAAGCAGACCAGCCAGGTTTGGACCAAAATGCTGCCACCGCTGTGGCTGTTACTCAGTTGTTGTTGCCTGTCATGGGAATGAGTACCAAGGGAATTGAGAAAAGACTGGCCACGCAAGAAACTGCTATAAATAAATTACAGGCCTCTGTTAGGCTAAATGCTTATGAGAATGATCGACTTCAGCAGTACACACGGAGGGAGAATATTAGAATTTCAGGGATTGTCGAAGTTGATGGAGAGAAACTGAAGGACAAGATTGTCAAGTTGGGAGATGATATGGGACTGAACATAACGGAAAGGGACATAAATGCTTGTCATCGTCTTGGTAATAGGCAGGGAAACAGATCTCGCGCCATCATTGTGAGATTCTTTGCCAGGGACATTAAGCACGATTTCCTGGTGAACAAGAACAAATTGAAAAACAAAGAGGGTTACAGAAATATTTACATAAATGAAGATTTGACCCCATTACGCTCCAAGCTCCTACAACATGTAAAGCGTTTAGATAACGTTGAATCCGCCTATACGAGGGATGGTAAAGTTATTTGTCGGGTCCGCGACGGGTCTAAGATTACACTTGAGACTCCTGATGATCTTTTTAAGCTGGGAATTACCAACATAGACTATGCTGCTCTAGGCCTAGGGGCCTTTGAGTAGGACAGGCCGGGAAGGAATTGTAGTACTGTTGACCTATGGACTGCTGTTCGAAAGAATCGAAGTGTGCGTGAAACTATCTCCACCAATGATGAACCTACCAGTAGAGACACTGTCAACCCAAATATTAACATAAACTTGACGATTCAAACATCTTTTGAACTTGATGATAAGCGTAGTTCTTTGGACGATTCTCTTTTAACATCTGCGGGTCGCAATTTTGAGGTTCAGCCTGTTGATACTAATCTTTTTAACAATTCTAGTCATGAGAATTCTAGTCTTGAGATTGAGAATACTAGTCATGAAAATTATACATTTGTTGCATCACCTCATTCACCTGGCTTATCTTTTTCCAGTGAGGCATCAGATGATATTTCTAATGATGTTACAATTGATGATGTAATTTTAAATGAACATACATATGCCATGCCTGACAATTCTTTGGCAGTTAGGTTGGTCTGTATCAATGTCTGTGGCTTGCTCTCAAAGTTGCGTTACCCTGATTTTAAGGAATTTTGTCAATCATATGATATAGTTTGTCTAGTAGAAAGTAAATTGGGTTCTCTTGATAGTTTTGAAGTACAGAATTTCAGCATTTTACAATTAATTAACCGTAAGCAAGCAAAATCAAGATCTGGGGGAATTGCAGTCCTGGTCAAAGATACTATTTTTGAGCATGTTAAAATCTTAAAGAGTAGCTCAGAGAATGTTTTATGGTTTACAGTTAATTGTTCATTGTTCCATGAATTAGTTTTATTTGGGGCAGTTTATATACCTCCAGAAAGTAGTCCTTACAGTAATATTAGTATTTTTGAATCTATTGAAAATGACATTATAACTTTAAATCCTGAAAATAATTACAAAATATGCTTGATAGGAGACTTTAATTCTCACACTTCAAATGCAGATGACTTTATTTATGTAAATGAGTATATTTGTGATAATTTTAACTTAGATGATTTTACTAAACAAGATTTGCACAAAAGTTTACTCGAAGATTTAAATATACCTACTAAAAGATATAATTCAGATAAATCTAAAGTCGATAATTATGGTTCCCGACTTCTAAGCATGTGCAAGAGCTTTGATATACATATTGCCAATGGTAGGTTGTTTAAAGACAAAGGTATTGGAGCTGCCACTTGTAAAAATACAACTGTTGTAGACTATTGCATAATGTCACCTGAATTATTTTCATATGTGTCAAGTTTTGAAATTTTACCTTTTGATCCTTTATTAAGTGACATTCACAATGGCATTGCTGTTGAATTTTTAAGTAAGCCTTATAAGCCAGATATAACTGAGCCTGAGGAGCAGGCTACAAAAAAATGCAAATGGGCAAACGAGAGGAAAAATACTTTTATCGATGCATTGGATCTGTTATCACTGTTGGAACTTGAACATGAAATGTCCAATATTATGTCGTCAGATTGTGCTAATGTTGATCAAAAAGTTATTGATTCACTTGTTGAAAATTGTAATAAGATATTATTAGATGCAGCGTCAGAATCTGAAATGTTTTTCACCACTAAAAAGAAAAAAAACAAATGTTAAAAAAGTGAAAAAACCTTGGTTTAATAGAGATTGCAATATTAAGCGAAAAGAATATTTTAAAGCTCGTAATTTAAACTGCAGAATTAAGTCGGCTGAGAACAGAACAAATCTCATTCGCTGTAGTAAAGCATATAAAAAAGAAATTAATAAACATTACAATGCTTACAGAAATGATTTTATCTCAAAGTTGAGAGGTATGAAAACTAAAGATCCTAAATCATATTGGTCTTTATTAAATAAATCAGCAGATAAACAAAAGTCAGTTGTGAATAAAGTGGCTTTGGAAACTTTTTATGAACATTTTAAGAATCTTAGCAATGAAAATAATGATCATGAAGATTTCAATTTTGATATAAACAATGTAGACATAAATGATAATATTGAGTTAAATAGACCCTTTTCAGAAGCTGACATATTGCAGGCTGTTAAAGCTTTGAAAAATAATAAAAGTTGTGGCACTGACTTAATCTTAAATGAATTCTTGAAATGTGCATCTGGGAAAATGTTACAAGTGTTTTGTAAATTGTTTAATATTGTCTTTGAATCAGGAATTGTTCCTAGTAGCTGGACTGAAGGCATAATTTGTCCTATTTATAAGAATAAAGGGGATGCAAACAACCCAGATAATTATAGAGGTATAACTATTTTAAGCTGTTTTGGGAAACTTTTTACTTCTGTTTTAAACAACAGACTTAATTGTTTCTTAGAAAATATGAATGTTTTATGTGAGGAACAAGCTGGCTTTAGAAAAGGGTATAGTACTATGGATCATGTTTTTAATCTGAAATGCTTAGCTGATTTGTACCTGCATCGTAATAAAACTCTATTTTGTGCATTTATTGATTACAGAAAGGCATTTGACTCAGTGAATCGTTTGGCATTATGGCAAAAACTTTTACAACAAGATATAAATGGGAAAATGTTGAAAATCATTTATAGTATGTATGACAGTGCAAAATCATGTGTTCGACAAAACCAACAGCTATCAAATTATTTTTCCAGTAATGTGGGGGTACGTCAGGGTGAGAACTTATCACCGATACTTTTTTCATTGTTTTTGAATGACTTAGTAGAGTTTATTTCTCATGGATTTGATGGTCTGACTGATATAACTGAAGCTATACACCTGCTTTGTGACAATGATGATATAGAAGTCTACTTAAAATTGTATCTTTTACTATATGCAGACGACACTGTCATTCTGGCCGAATCTCAAGAACAGCTTCAAGCTGCCTTAAATTCAATGTATCTATATTGTCAAACTTGGAAACTAGAAGTTAACCCAGCAAAAACCAAAGTTGTATCATTTTCAAAACGAAAAGTTAAAGAAAAGCCTGTCTTTACTTATAACAATGAAAACATTGCTATTGTTGATGACTTTGTATATTTGGGTGTCACCTTTACTCACAATGTTTCTTTTGTTAAACATAAAAATCATCTGTTAGAACAGGGTAGGAAAGCTATGTATTGTGTACTCAGGAAAACTAAAAAATTAGACTTGCCAGTTGATATGCAGTTACAAATGTTTGATTGTATGGTAGTACCAATTTTGCTATATGGGGCAGAAATTTATGGATATGAGAAATCTGAAATAATTGAGTCGTTATTTTTACAGTTTTATAAGATAATTATGCACTTTAAAAAGAGTACTCCAACTGCTATTTTATATGGTGAATTAGGCCGTTATCCTGCTGACTTTTTAATCAAATCTCGTATGATTGGTTTCTGGAAACGTTTAGTCTGTGGAAAACAAGACAAGATCTCATGTATATTGTATAACCTTATGTATAAGATGCATACTAGAAATTTTTATTTTTCCAAGTGGATAAATTGTATAGAAAACACACTGAATAATTGTGGTTATTCTGAATATTGGATTCATCAAAGTGTTCCTGACAAGTGCTGTCTGGCAAGAATGGTTAAAAACCGCTTAATAGACCAGTACAAACAAAATTGGTATAATTCTATATTTGAAATTTCAAAAGGTTTAAACTATAGAATTTTTAAAACAAATCACAATTTTGAAAATTACTTGTCTGTATTACCAACTGATTTAAGGATTTCGTATAGTAGATTTAGATGCATAAATCACAAACTACCTATTGAACAAGGAAGATTTTTTGGTATTGCAAGGGATGACAGAATTTGCAGCTTATGTAATAGCGCAAACTTAGGTGATGAGTATCATTATCTTTTTGAATGCAGCTTTCTAAAAACACACAGAAAAAAATTCATTCCTAAAGAAATTTATGAAAAACATAATACCCAAAAATACTTTGAACTTTTTAATAGTACTGATTATAATACCATTATGCGAACAGCAAAATTTTGTAAAATTATTTTATCACTATTCAAATAATATTGCATAAATTGTACCTTCCCATGTTTCATCTAAATAGAATCTATATATGCATTTGGACTTTTACAAGGACACTTTAAAATCACAAGCAGGAAGTACAGACAATGACAAACCAGCTGCTAAGCAGGTTTGTCAGGGTCTGTAGTGCTTGTTTTGACCACATAGATTGGAATACTTAGTTTTGATTAACCCATTACCAAACGACAAAATTTTGGTTTAGCTTCAAAGATGTAGCAAACGACAATACAAAGTGAATGAAATTAAGTATTCTTTGGTCATTTATGGTAGAAAGCATGGTGGGAAATGAAGGGAGTGCTTGTCACAAGCAATTTCTTCATTTTCAACAATGTTTCAAAGCCATTTCTTTTGAGGAGTCAAAAGAGTCAATGTGTGTGTTAATGGGTTAAAGTGCTGATTAAATGAACATTTTCATGGTACTAAATATTTTGATCATCCATAGCTGTAAAAAATCTATCTAGTGTCCAAAATATTTGTTTTCATGTCCATCAACTGTTCATATTTGTTTGTATTTGTTACATGTATGTTAAATTCACATACCCTCGGTTAGGGGGTCTTGAATAAATTTTGACTTGACTTGACTTGAAAGTACACTCTCCTCACTTAAATCCTATTGCAACTGTGTGGGACCAGCATTACAGAAAGGATCTCTACTCATAATGTTCCGTACGTGATGCTGGAAACTCTCATACGGGCGATGGTAGAGGCGTAGAGTAAATCCCTCATACAGGGTACCAGAAGTTAACTTCTACTTTTCTCGCATTTAGTTAATAGAGATTCAAGATAGTCAAGCTGGCCATACGCGTGTTTTTTCAAAAGAAAATCCCGGGAAAATGGGCTTTTTCTGAAAGTTGCCACCCACCCACTAAACGCAAAAACAAGCATTTTAAAGGGTAGTGTGATGTCCTTTTCTCCTACAGTTTTTACTTCGGCTAATTTTCCTGTCTAATGACCAACTGATTATGGAAAAAGGGTACTATTTATCATACAACAAATTATAAATAGGTTCATAAAAGGATTCACAAAATATCGCATTTTGAATGTGTGGTCCTTAACTTTTTTTGAGGAGTATAGTTCAATTACAAAATAAAGTACATCTACAGTACTAATCACTGAACTAAAATAAGAAATAATTTAAACATTTTCCAGACAAGACCTGGTTTTGACGTCCTTAATATGAAACAACTATGGGTAAATATTGATGGGAAAAATGAAAATGCTGATAATCAGCATTTCCTTCTTTTGCCTCAATATTTACTTCACTTTATTGTACATATCTACTTCACTATATTGTACATATCACTATATTGTAAATCTCTAACTTGATCTACTCTCATTTATGTTGTTTACAGTAGTTTTCAACAGGACTATTCTAACTATTGCAATTTTGGAACACCTGACCAAGACATTCACACCAGAGAAAGGTTTAACAAGATATGTTTGTGAAACATGAATGCCCCCGAAATGGAGATGTTAAGTTTTCATGTTGAGTTTGCAGGTTAAGCATTGAAAAGGGTTAAGTTGAGTTTATTGGGGTTTTACGCTGTTTTCAACTGCCAGGGTCATATCATAGCGGCTGGAGCACCTACCCATAGATTCCTGTTGTTTCTCAAACCAGTACTACTACAACCCCCTTACCGAGCCTCCAGCTGCTTGCCCACTTGGGTTAACGATTTCAAACCCATTGGTCAGAAAGGGTATTAGTCGCTGATAAGGGTTGAGGAATGAACTTGAGGAAGGTCATATTGTATGTAACAGATAGATATCATTGAAAGAAGGTTACATACCAAATTTGAGCTTTATATGTTGAATACTTTTGGAGAAAATGCCAAAGTTAAGTTTTCAGACAGACAGACAGACAGACAGATGGGCGGACACGAGTAAAACAATATGCCCCCGATCTCTCAATACAGGGCCATAAAAAGGAAAAAAGAATGGTAATTTATTATTGTGTTGTGCCTGCAACACTTTTTAAACTGTCTCTGTCTATTGCTTTTGTTTTGTTAAGCATAAAAATGCAAAACCAAAACAACAATCAACTTCTATTTCCTCCTTTTCAATATTCTCCATGCTGTAGTAAGCATTTTTTTTGCATTTAATATTTCATGTTCGTGTCTGTTTTGCACTTTGTCGATCCTTTCAAATTTGGAGCAGTCTAAATTCTTGTTAATCTGGAAATGTTAAAGGATTTAACCCTTTCCCAAACGGCAAAATTTTAGGGTGGTCCTACTTAAAACCTGCTGTGGACAACAAAATTAATGTTGAAAAGGAAGGGATTTGTGCACAATATAACACAAAAACAAGAGGGCCATGATGGCCCTAGATCGCTCACCTGGAATTTCTTGCCTTGTTGAAATAAACATTTTGACCTGTATAGCAGCAGATTTAAGAATTTTGCAATATAGCCCCTTTTCCTTAGTTTTTCAAAAGAATGAAACAAAATTCAGCCTTTTCAAAAGTGTTTGCTCTTTTACCCTTTTTCTGATGCCACTGCACTAAGAGCTTTGATATTAATCAAATTCTTATAACAACTTTGAAAGCCCTTCACCCAAAGATCATTCATGTGAATTTTGGCCCACTACATGTAGTGAGCCAGAAGATTTTTAAAAGATTTGGCTATTTTCCCCTTTTCTCATGCCACGGAAGTCAAAGGCTTTGATGGAATCAAAGTCTCTCAAAAACTTTGAAAGCCCTTCACCAAAGGATCATTCATGGGAAGTTTCAAGAATATTGGCAAACTAGTTGAAGGCAGAAGATTTTTACAAGATTTGGCTATTTTCCACTTTTCTCATGCCGCGGCAGCCAGAGTCTTTGATGGAATCAAATTCTTTTAACAACTTTGAAAGCCCTTCACTCAAGGATCATTCATGTGAAGTTTCAAGAATATTGGCCCACTGGTTAGGCAGAAGAAGATTTTTAAAAGAGTTGGCTATTTTCCCCTTTTCTCATGCCGCGGCAGCCAGAGTCTTTGATGGAATCAAATTCTTTTAACAACTTTGAAAGCCCTTCACCCAAGGATCATTCCTGCCAAGTTTCAAGAAAATTGGTCTACTGGTTTGGGAGAAGAAGATCTTTAAAGAAATTGTGGACGGACGGACGGACGGCCGGCCGGCCGGACGGACGGACGGACGACGGACAACGACCGATCACAATACCTCACCTTGAGCACTTTGTGCTCAGGTGAGCTAAAAATTGACACAAAAGAAGAAACTGCTGGTTATCAGCAGTTTCTTCTTTTGTCTCAATGTTTTCCAAAGCCTATTCTATTAAAGACGTCAAAACAAGGTCTTGTTTGGGAAAGGGTTAAATGCTCATAAATTGTGTTAGTGGTCTTTAACCTTTAAGCAGCAAGGTGCCTAATTCTTCCTTATGGCACATATTAAATTAGTAAGCACTTATGCTACACTATATATATTTATTACACTAATGACATCAGGGAGACAACCATTGATCCAGCTCAGTTAACCCTTTCCCAAAGTTTTAGGGTAATCCGTTTCAATAACTGTCACCAATGACAAAATGGAAGTTATTAAAGAAAGAATTTGTGTTAAATATGGCATAGAAAATATTGAGACAAAAGGAGAAACTGCTGGTTATCAGCAGTTTCTTCTTTTATTTCAATGTTTTGCCAAGCAAATTCTATTAAGGACGTCAAAACCAGGTCTTGTTTGGGAAAGGGTTAACACATAAACTGAGTCTGATCAAGATCCATGTCGCTCTCTCATCCTTTCTTCATGCAAGATGTTAATACAGAGCACAATGGACTTTGATTATTTGATTTATTGTGCTTTAACGCCGTTTTCAACTGCTATGGTCAATATGCGGTTGCTGGAGCACCTAACAGTGGATTCCTAGTATTTCTTTCACCAGTACCGCCACAATATCCCAACGAAGCCTCCAACTGCTCTCTCACATAAATGATTCACACCCATTGGTGAGAGACAAATGACTTTTGTCAAATGACAGAATGGAAACTGGCCGAGCCAGGATTTAAACTCACGATCCCTGGATTGAGATTATCTGACATTTCCACCTGAGCTATCGAGGCTCAGCGGACCTAGATTAGACTGCATAAACACAGGCTGATCTGGAACCATGGTGGTCTTAAATGCCTGAAATGCCTTTTTCACATTTCTGCTAATTTCTTTTCAACACTACTGGTCAAAAACACAAACAGGTAATGAGTCATAAGGGTTTAACCCATATTTTGATGATTTGTGCTTGTAAAACATCAACCAGATTTAACACAAGTGAAAAACATGATACAGCAGACATTAATTCGATGAGAGTTTTACTACATCATTTTCAATGAAAAGAAACCATAGTATGGATTGATGAAATTGCACATTTCTAAAAATGACATTCTTCAAAGACATTCATATAACAAAATATTCACCTAACAAAACTGCAACAGTCACAATATACTCCACTACTTTGTATTAAGTCCCCATGACCCAGCAGCAAATGGCAAAATCCTTACAACACCTAGTTAGTGAAAAT
Organism: Fragum sueziense; assembly: GCA_963680895.1. Taxonomy (NCBI): domain Eukaryota; kingdom Metazoa; phylum Mollusca; class Bivalvia; order Cardiida; family Cardiidae; genus Fragum; species Fragum sueziense. Next base: position 25,382,559 of record OY804604.1, read on the forward strand.
GTCATCCAAATCCAGACAACAATGTAGGAGAATCTGTCTTTTCAAGACATGGATGTAAGTACAGATGGACAGACAGATGGAGAAGATGTCTATATATATAGCCACATTCGGCTGAGCCTATCGAGATAATCATGGTAAGATAGAAAGTATTAAACCCATGATTGCCAAACAGCAAAAATTTAGACTGGTCCAAATTCAAAGATGTTGCAGAAAACAATTCAAAAAGTTAATCAAATTTAACATTTTTATGTCTTTTTGTACAGAAAATATTGTGGGAAATGAAGAAATTGCTTGTCATAAGCAATTTCTTCATATTCCACAATGTTTTCTAAAGCCATTTTCTTGTGGGGAGTCAAAGAGTCACTGTTTCGTAGTGGTTAATTCAGTGCATCAGGCATAGACTTAGAAGGACAAGATCAAAGTTTTTGTCTGACAACAAAATTTAACAATGGTCCAAATTTTCTGATCATCATTCTAGTCCAATCTATATCATTTATTCATAAAATGCAGATTTTCAATCTTGATTTATCAAATTTTGTTGATTAAGGAAAAGACTAACAAATGTTTGTAACTGCAGTGTGCAAACAGATAATTGACCAAGAAAAGCTAAATTTTCCAAGATGTTTTTTTCTTTATGCATGCAAGTATTCCTTGTACATTTCAATAAATAATGGCTCAACAAACCTTTCACTGGATTGATCATTTTGTATCTTTGAATTGTCTTAAAAAACATCAATTTAAATTCCAGAACAACAGATAAGAGGAAATAGCAGATTTTTCATCAAATGGTATCAATGAAAATGTCTCGCTGAAATGTTTCATATGAATTACCTCAATAAGAAGTAAAAGATTTGAAGTAATCAACCTTTTCCCCTAACAAGACCTGGTTTTAATGTCCCTAACAGAAGTTTGAGAAACCCCCCAACGCAAAAGATTACCATCATTTTCTCCTTTTGTACGAGGGGCGTTCAATTAAAAGTGGTACTAATGGTCCGACATACCTCATGGTTCTATAGAACTAGTGTTGCTTGCGGCTATTTGACGGGAAAATTACTGTCTATACTTGGTCAAAATGTGAGACAAATTCGTTCACTCTTTCAGAAGTTATTGAACTTTTAAGTTGGTTCAGTCATATACACTGGCTATTTCACTGTGCGCAAAATGGAAAACGAACTGAAGTAGGATGTACGGGTCTACAAAAAAAGGTCGCATAGGCTTTGAAATATCTGCATCACATGTATATAATGAACTATATCAGATTTGTGGACATTCTAACGTTGAATTAACGTCAGTTTTTAGGAAGATAATAAAAATTAAAATTGGTAAAACTGGCCTGAATGATGCCCCCCTCCCAGGCAACCCGGGTAGAGCTAGTAGCATAGCAAATGTTGCTGTAGATTCCGACATGACTGAACAAGACGCATGGTTCAATGTGCAAGAAATAGCAGGTAAAGTTGGTTTTTCATCGGGGACATGTTATACGATTTTGACGAAAGGGTTGAAACACAGGATGGTTTATGCCTATTGGGTCCCCACCTGCTGCCAAAAGGACAGAGAGCCACCCGTGCAAAATATATTGTGAAATAATGCAATAAATGCAACAAATGTGGGCTTTCTGAGCTTTAAACATATGCTTGAACAATAATCTACTATTATGAGCACCAATGGCGTGTCATTAGCAAGTAATGGTTGCGAAAAAATCATGCAAGGTCCGTAAAAGCCAAACAATTAAAAGCGCGGCAAAAGTTTTGTACGCGGTAATTTTCAAATGTAACGGGTGTATTGTTCAAATTACTGTTTCAAATAGTACAACTATCACCGGTCATCTATACAAGAAATGTATGTCGGCGAAAGTAAAGAAATATATTAGGGAAAGAGCAGGTCTAGGACCGGCTAAAGAGGCTTGTACCAAATCCATGGCAACGGAGCTGTCCACAGGTGTCATCTTGTCCAAGACTTACTGAAAGAGACACATGCTGCACAGTGTCTTCATCCACACTTATAGCCGGGCTTAAGCCCGTGTGGCTCTTTTGTGTTCCCCATGATGACGAAAAAAGCCTGTGGTCGTCGGTATAGGCCTTCATGTTCCATATGCAGTGCAATTTTCCAGTGTCTGCGGGGTGTCCCAAAAGAGGCCCATTTATTGGCATATAAGTAATGGATCTCAAAACTTTAGAAGTGTGTGGGTGTCAAAGAAGATTACTTCGAAGGATTGAAGAAACTTAAAATTGAATTGCGACATAACTAAGGCTTATAGAACCCCAGTTCCAAAATTAATTGAACGCCCCTCGTATCAACATTTTCCCCGACATTCTATATACAGATCCTTTCTTCATAAGCAGCAATAATTGTGTTGTCTGCAGCTGAGTTCTAATTGGATCAGTCTAAAACTGTGTAATTTGGGAAAGGGTTAATAATACCTTTACCCCCACTTATCTGTTGGTCTGAGCATTATTATACATGTAAATTGCACAACTTTTAAAATGGACCAGCCTACATGAAATGTAAAAATAACATTGTCTTAAAAAGGAGGCAGATGTAACCCTAACAATAATAAGATTTTTGATTTGTCCAAATGTAAGAACTTGAGACAATTGTTGTTGTTTTTGTCTTATTTTTTTTCTTCCACTCTATGCTTTCCAAAGCTGTCTGATATGGATGTCAAACTAGGGCTTGTTTAACCGTTTACCAAACAGCAAAATTTGGGGAGGTCTAACAGATATATACTCGGCAAAACTGCTAACGCATCAGTCAGATCTTTGTTAATATTTTTTTAAGAATCAACAGAATACTTTCAAAATTTGCACATGCCGACTACCACCATTTGATAAGAAGCCTATGAAATTTCATGGTAAATGCTATAGTCTGTTTTGAAATATTGCACTTTTAATAAGGACACCCGTAATTCTAAAATTCATAAAGTCTGAAATTTGATTAAAATGGGAAATTCACGCATAGCGTTCAAGCCTTTTGTATTAGCTGAAAGAGTTTCTGTGTAGAAAAGTTACCTTCCTTAAACAAACCGACGGCTTTAACGCGTTTTGTGGGTGCGTAATTTAAAACGCAGAGGTAATGTTACATCACTAGTGTCGTTGGTGCCATTGTTGGCGTCGACGGCGATGTCGGTTACGTAGACAAAAACGTATCGGTCTATATCTTATGAACTGTAAGAGATTCAGTCTTGATATTTCACACATAGACAGGTCCCACAAAGACCTTTTACATGAGACCATAAAATTTGACCTTGTGACCTTGACCTTGAAAAATTGACAATTTCTAATAAAAAGATGCGTCAATGCGAGCTACGCTGTCCGCGAACATCCCTTGTTACGTTAGATAAGGAATTGAATTTTTCAGACTTCAATAGCACAATAAACAAGCTTTCAAAATCAATTCAAACAAAAATGATTGAAAAAGATTACAAGTTACACAAGCCAAAAAACTGTTTTTGTCCCCTTTTCGCATGACAAGGTTACATAAGAGAGAAAATTTGGAAAAAAAGTTTTTTGATGAGTGCAGAAACTTGTGGGATAAAGATATGCCAAATTATAAATCTAAATCTTTGACAATACAGAAGTTATGCAATTTTAAAAAGTGATGCGTTAGCTCTTTTGCCGAGTATATATTATTTCTTCTGTTGCTAGCAACTCCTTTCAAATGGGATAGGCCTAAAATGATGTTGTTTTAACCTTTTAAAGGGTTTAACCCATTACCAGACAGCAAAAATTTGGACTGTTCCAATTAGAAGGGTGTTGCAGATGACAATTTCAAGTTGATGAAATTTTAGAATTCTTTCCATTTTGGGTTAGAAATCATTGTGGGAAATGAAGAAATTGCTTGTCACAAGCAATTTCTTCATTTTCCACAATGATTTCCCAAACCTTTTCTTGTGATGGAGTCAAAAAGCGTCACTGTGCAGTAATGGGTTAAGGCATCTAGCCTTTTTCAAAACTACATGATCAGGTAACATCTGATTTTGATGATCCAAGAAAGCAGATAGTGGCAGCAAATAGGGAAATTTTGATTGAAGCATCTCTTTCACTTGCACATAAAAGCATTGATGCAAAAGAAGACAAGAGCCATCATAGATGGGATATGCTCCCCAAATAAGTGTTTGTCGCGAAAAAGCTATCATACATTAAGCCCCCTTTTCTCATGACAGATTTTTCGTAAACACATTACATGTATTTATAGAATATAGTCTAGAATATCCCATTTATCACTCAAATACAAAATGTCATTAAAGTCTGCCTAATAGAAGAAGAGAAATTAGAGATAAAACTTATTTCTACATTAAGGCCCCTTTTTCCAAGACACAGCCTCAAGTTAAAAAAAACCCACAGTGTAAATCCTCTTAGGATTATCCGAGGGAGTTCACATGTGAAGTGTCTTTGAATTTGGTCGAAGGGTTGCCGAGATCTGGCTGTGGACGGACAGACAGTGCGGCAACTATATGCTCCCCCTTAATTTTTTTCAGGGAGCATAAATATACTGTTGACCAGAATTTTCTCCTTTTGCCAAAATATTTTCTTTGCTATATTGTATACAAATCTTTTATTCATAATCCTGAATCTTGTCATTTTCGGTACCTTTCAGATTGGACCACCCTCATTTGTTGCTGTTTGGAAAAGGGTTAAGACCAAGCTGAAGATTAATCAGACTTCATAACTATCTGTTTTCATTCCATCATTATGTTTCAGTAGCTGTATGCTAATTGGAAATATTGTGATCAGGTTGCATTCATGTACAAGATGATAGGGCCCCGTTTTTTTTTTCGAAAAAAACTGAAGTACGTTCTCAGACTCAAATTTGAGCACTTTACTCAAATCACACCAAATCCACATGAACTTCAATTGAATACCCTTCAAAGTTGGAGAGTATTCCATTGAAGTTAAGCATGTACTCATGAGTATGTACTTAAGTTTTTTCGAGAAACCGGGTCCTGGACCCATGTTGGGCTAACATGCCACCACTATAGAATAAGAGGGGGCAAATGGCTTTTCAACATGCAATATTTCTTGAAACAAGAGCTGTCACTGTAAGATGACAATGCCCCCGACACCGCTTTGATTTTAAATTATGGCCAATCTATGTTCAAGGTCAAGGTCATCCAGGGGTCAAGGTCACCAAAGTATGTGCCTACAGAAAGGTAATGTACCAAGGCATGTTGTGGTAAAGTATGAAGCGAATATGTTAAGTAATAAGGAAGTTATGGTGAATGTTAAAGCTTTTGGACGGAATGACGGACAGACGGACGGACAGACAGACGGACAAGTCAAATTTATGATGCCTCCCTATCGGGGGCATAAAAAGGCTATGCTGTGGGAGCTCATCAGAATCATCTCCTCCTGACAATTCAAATGAATACACAAAGCATAGGCTTTAAATTTGAAATAACAAATTCAAAATGTCTTTACACCATTTGTTCCTCTTTATAGCATAAGGATCCTTTTAAAGAATCACAGCTTATTTTGATGGGTTGGAAGAATTCCTAGCCTAAATGATGAATCAACGACTTGACTGCTGCTCTAGAAGTCTGGTGGAGATTTATATCTGTTTTGTCCCGTTTTCATGGTGTTTAGTACACTATCATTTCTTACAATGTTTACTTGGCAAGTCATTAACTGCACCAACATTCTGGTAGATCTGTTTCTCTTCTGGAGGAGCCCTGTAAATATAAATAAGTAACAGTTATAAGTGGATAACATAGCTTGTCTATATGGGAGCTGTTGACAAAAAAGGTCAAACTCAAAGGTTAAGGTCATGAGGTCAGAGATTATGGTTCCATCTGAAATGATTAGGCAGGAAGTACTCATGTGTGAATTATCAAAGGTTATCTCTAATAGTGCCTTAGAAATAGGCCTGTTTACCTTATTAAAAGTAAGTCAAATTCAAAGGTCAAGGTCAATGGTCATGGTACCAAATGAAAGGTCTTGGTGAAAAGTATCCATGTGTGAAGAATGAAGGCTCTCTCTAACAGTGCATGAGATAAAGGCCATGATAATATTTTTTCAGTAATTGGGCCAAACTCCAAGGTAAAGGTCACAAGGTCAAAGGTCTCAGATGAATGGTTTTTGTAAGAAGCATCATTATCTTAGATATCAATAATGCATCTCTTTTAGTGGTAGAGATAAAAGCAGTCATTTTTGGGCTAAATTCCAAGGACAAGGTCGCTGGTCTAAAATGGAAGGCCTTAGTGAAAAATATCCGTGAGTAAAGTATCAGGGCTCTGTGAATGATAAACTTTTGACTTTTCGAAGAGAAAACGCATTGGAAACCATTGAGGCAAAATAATAGAATGCTGATAACCAGCCTAATTTATTTACCTTGGATCTTAAAAGAAGCAAATTTATACTAACCCATCCTGAAATTGCAAAAACTGGACAGTTCAAGTTTGAAAGCTACTACAGAATGGACAAGAGCTGTCTTAGGACAGTAAAGCGCGACTATCAAGTGATGGATAGTGAAAAATTCGAAGTCCGAAAAGGACAAAAATTCCATTAAATCGAATTTCAGAGTAACAAATCCTTACCTAGAAGCTTATATTATGGTCACAGAAGCATGTGCAAAGTTTGAAAGCAATAGCTGTTAAAGAAAAAAAGCTATCACAGATATATGCACGTTGCACGAAAAAACTTAACCAAGAATTTTTAAGTCCAAAAGGGTAAAAATGCCATTAAATTTCATGTCAGTGTAACAAATATTCGCTTAGAGGCTGATATTATGGTCACAGAGGCATTTGTAAAGTTTCTGAGCAATAGCATTAGTAGAAACAGAGACTTGACAAACTTGCAAGTAAAAACTTAATCAAAGGCAAAATAAAAATTATGCAACCAAAACACCGACACCCAGATGACTAGAATAGCCCCCCCCCCATTTATATGAATAGTCACGCTAAAAATGGGAGTTGATAGGTATATAATTTGTGTACAATATAGCACAGAAAATATTGAGACAAAAGGAGGAAATACACCATTTTCTTCTTTTGTCTCAGTGATTTCCTAAGTCTTTTCATTTGAGACATCATAACAAGGTGTTGTTTGGAAAAGTTTTTTTATAATTATGAAATAATAACAAGTTTAGAGGTCTTTATTGCCAAATAAAAACAGATGTGCGACGGACTACATGTGTAGGTAAAAACCTAGGCGCATAGTGCCGAGGTATTTGCCTTAACATGTAGTTCAGAGCACAGGTTTTAATTTGGCAAATAAAGACCTATTAACTTGTTATTATCTCCATTATAACACTCTAAATAAGAAAACGCACATTCCAAATGTGTTATTTTGTGGAAATTCTGCCATGATCTAGTTTTCGGCGTAGGAAACGTATTGGTGGTTAAGTGACGTCATTGATGACGTCATTTGAAATTATCTTGACGCCATGTAACATTTTGGTGCATACACAAAGCATAATTACATAGAGTCTGTATTGGTCAAATAAAACCCGATGCAGTTCTTCTTTCGCTATATATGAATTTTACAGTAGAGTGTTATAATTCTTCTTTTTTCACCCTAAAGTTCTGCAAACAGTAACGTTTATATGATTAAAAAGCTCACAATTATTTATGTTCACTTCTCATCAATTAGGATAAGTGGCAATAAATAGTCTTAAGTTCCTTTTCCAAAGTTTTCAGTTGTTTAATGCTAAATTTATCAAGGTCCATAACCCAAAATTACATAAAAGATCCCCTAAATTGTAAGTTATAAATTTAAAAAAAAATACAATGCATATCATGAAATACTATTTTATGAAGAAAAACATGACATATTGGTTTAACACGAATGCCCCCCAAATGAAAATGTTAAGTTTTCATGTTAGGCTTTTGTGTTGATAAGGGTGAATGACCATGAGGAAGGTCATATTGCATGGAACAGAAAGATACCATTGAAAGAAAGTGACATGCCAAATTTGAGCTTTGTATGTCAAATACTTTTGGAGAAAATACCAATGTTAAGTTTTCGGACAGACAGACTGACAGACAGATGGACGGACAGACAGACAGATGGACACGAGAAAAACAATATGCCCCCAATCTTTCGATACAGGAGTATAATAAAAGGCATGTACCTGTAATCATATCAATCAGCATAAACGATACATCAGCAAACATATACTAAAGGAAAAAAGAAACACAACAAAAATAAATTTGATCATACCTTTTGTTTTTGTCTTTCTCAAAGTTACCCTAATTTGAGTAATTTTTTCAATGCATAGTAAAACTTCATCATTTGACTTTCTAGTGTCAAAATTTCATCAAGGTCACAGGTTTTACGTGCCTTAAATATGCGCATTACTGAGAGTGTTTTAGCGTCTATGTTAAATGTGTTCTTGCATGCCACCCAATTTGACGTTTACGATTACTGGCTGAAAGGATGAGTGTCAATAAGGCCCTTTCCGTGACCCAACCCGATTTTCTTCATTTTCACCACACATGACCACTAACATATTGACCTTATGTAGGCAAAGTATCAACTTGAACAGAGCCTTGGTTTGGAAGATATATTAAATCAAAGTGGGTGGGGTAAGTCACTAACTATGCCAATAGATGGTAATCAATTTCTTATACAGTTTTACTAACAATATATAATATAATCTAAGAGAACTTATGACTATACTTGTTTTGATAAAGTTTGGTCAAGATTGGCTTATATTTGCGGATGCTAGAGTGTAAAGACCAAATTAAGAACAGACAGATTGGCAGATAGCCAGACAGACAATATTCAAAAAGCGATTAGAATAGCTCAGCTTGAACATTTTGTGCTCGGATGAGCCAATAACAACGTTACCACACATTTAGGATGCTATACAAGCAATTCTAACTATGAAAAAATCATGTCTGTTTCATGCGTAATTTTGGAGTATATTACCCCACCCACTCTGTTAAGATAACAATTGCAACCTCTTTGTCTGATGTTTTTGTGTACACGAGGCTCATATCATCCTCACATTGGTATTTTATGGTGATTTATACAGAAATGTTTGGTTTAGAAACAAAATAGTACTTTTTGTAATTTTTGGCATTTCTATCAAGAAATCAAGGGCAAGTAATCCAGAAAATACAAAAGGCATTTTGAAAATTTTCATATTACAAATTACGGTAATACATCTTCATTCACAACCAGAAAGATAAATAAAATGAAATAAGAAATAAAAGCCTGTTGTGGTTTTTCGTAAAGTTAGCCCATCCAAAAATCCTAAAAAATCATAAACATGTTTAATGCCCCTTTTCTCCTGTACATGGCACCCAATGGAATAAACAACAACATGTATTCAATGTGCAATACACATATATTTCACTGCATCAGCAATTTTCAAATTATATATTGTTAGTAAAACTGTGTAAGAAATTGATTACCATCTAATGGCATAGTTGGTGACTTACCCCACCCACTTTGATTTAATATATCTTCCAAACCAAGGCTCCGTTCAAGTTGATACTTTGCCTACATAAGGTCAATATGTTAGTGGTCATGTGTGGTGAAAATGAAGAAAATCGGGTTGGGTCACGGAAAGGGCCTTATTGACACTCATCCTTTGATTGCTGTACTGTCCATGAATAGCACAAACAATTTTTCTCGATAAGAGACTTTGTTTCCGTAGGAAAATAAGCGAACGTTATGGTCCTGACGTTGTGAAGTTAGACGTTGACAACCGCATTTCGGGCGACCGTCAGTTGTTCCGTTCGTTCTAAGACGTTATCTCAAGCAACATTTTGTCAACCGATGTACACAAAAGTCAGCAGCAATTGCATTTTGAGATGTTCCATTTGTAAACATAACAATTGCTACCGGACGACGTCTTTGAATAGGTCGCAAAATGATATGAGGGGTTAAATCCAAACGAAAATCATTGCATTTTGTCGAGTCGACGTGCATCTACACAAATCAAAAGAGTTTTATGTAAAATTTGGGTATTTAAAGGTTTTCACGTGAAAAACGTGTAAACGTCTTTTTTGACGTTATCTCTAATGTAAGACATGTTCTAACGTAAACACAAAGATCAATATCAAGATAAAGTTCCCCGCAATCATCAGTAACAACTTTGACTCAATAACATTAAAGAATTAAGAGAAATAACAAAAAATAGTTGTTGCGTTTCTTCTTTCCTCTAGTATATATTAAAAGAAATGGCAAACCCTTAACCCATAAATATAAAAGCTTTTAATTATATACTTGAATGTATAGATTTGATAAAAGATAACAATATTGTTAGTCATGTCCAACCTTATTTCACATGTTTATACAACACAAACCATGTGTCTTTGTAAACTGGCCAATAAATAGATTCAATCATGTGTTTCTGAGACCATCTTGCCTTGAAAAAGATAGATGTCAGTGTTGTATCTTTCAACTTTGTTGAATACAGAAAAGAGAAGTGCTCAGAATGTCCACAAAACTGGATTCATCATACCCATGTAGGTATGGTTAAGGTATTTCATCCACTTTGAACAATTTTGTATGACCTTGCATGTCTATCACCAGTGTATACACCACATCAAATCCAAGCCACCAGTTGATCATACCACAAGCACAATTTAGGTGCATTTCTTTCATTGGTGAGACAAATGACTTTTTGTCACATGTAAGAGGAAAAAGCTACATATCAAATTATCAATATATTTGTTAGATGTAATTTCCAATAATATATAAGTATATTATTAATCAGTGAATCATACATTGTTCCTGTAATGTTTGCTAGTGTTAAATATACATGTCCCAGATTATATTGATGTTACACACCAATCACCATTGTAGAACATACTCACACTTACATACATATAAACACACCATTATCTGATGAAACAGGAAAATAGGAGATCAGTCTTTATTAAGTCATCAAACAACTCAAATATAAGTATTCATATCAAATGTGAACAAAGTAGGATAAAAGAGACAAGGGTACTGAAAGCTATCCATTTGTAATTGATAAAATCATTGATTTGAAGAATTGCCGAAAATTTCTAGGCTACATTATCCCATCTTACAATTCCCTTAAAATATAGATATATTGTTATGAAAATTTCTGTGATTTCTGGTTTCAATCATACCAAATTTGTCATGAATAAAAAAAATATTAAAAAGCTATTAGGAAATACTGTACAAACTAGAACTGTCGCAAAGCGGACACATACCCCCGACTAGCGCTTTGTCACTGAAAATGTGCTATAGGTCAAACAGTACTTCAGTTGGAGTATGGAAATTGATTTTAATCAACATCCAATTGTGACCTAGACCTTTGACCTACGTGAGCCAAAATGTTAGGGCAATTCCTTGGGTCAAGAGCAACAATTGTGTAAAGTTTCATGATTCCAGGTCAAACGGTTCTTGACTTAGAGCACGGTAACGGATTTTACACAAAGTCCAATCATGACCTAGACCTTTGACCTTCATGACCTCAAAACAATAGGGCACCTCCTTGGGTCAAGGGCAACAACTGTGTAGAGTTTCATAGTCCTAGATCAAACAATTCTTGACTACGAGCATGGAAACAGACTTTAAACAAAGTCCAATCGTGACCTTGACCTTTATGACCCAAAAAGAGCAACAACTATGTGAAGTTTCATTGTCCTACGTCAAAAGGTTCATGACTTAGAGCATGGAAACATATTTTAACCAAAGTCCACTTTTAACCTTGACCTTCAAGACCCCAAAAACAATAGGGCACCTCCTTGGGTCAAGGACAACAACTGTGTAAAGTTTCATGATCCTAGGTCAAACAGTCCTTGACTAAAAGCATGGAAATGGGTTTTAAACAAAGTTCCATTGTGACCTTGACTTTTATGACCCCAAATAAAAAGGGCACCTCCCTAAATCATTGGCAACAACTGTGTAAAATTTCAAGGTCAAAAGGCTCTTGAGTTAGAGCACGGAAAGTAAAGTCTACTGACGGACAAACAGACATGGTGAAACCAATATACCCCCCCTACATTGCAGATAGGGGGGTATAATGATTATGTATGTTCCTTTGTTGACATTATGGGAAAATAATCACGGTGGGGATTGTGCATGATGGGATGGATAACGCCTACCGACAATAGGGAACGATTTTATCAAGTAAACCGTGACGTAATTTCGGACAAATAAATAGTATTTCATTTGTGTTGTTATAAAATCGCGTAACTACGGCCTGAATCAAGCCGTAGTTACGAGATGTTATAACAACACCGACGGTTTATCAAAACATTACGGTAAACTCAGTCTATTTTTTGCACAAAATGTGAGGTCAACTCGCCTCGCTTCAGGTAAGACTTTTTGCAATAACTCTCTTATTTCTGTGTCAATTTTCAAGCGGTTTGTTGCATGTACCCCGCCTTAGTGAATTCTTTCCTCTGATGTATGACTTACCTGAAACATCCCGAAAACACTAAAAATTGCTGTGGTAACGTGTACGGCCATTCATAAAATCAACTCAAAATCACCATTACAGGGTGTTTCACAAAATTTTCGACGAGCGAACGTGTCCTTTACGTAAAGTTGGCAATAAAAATACCCTAGTCGCATTTACTTTTTAAATTAGTATGATCCAGCAGTCAAAATATGGATCATCAATTTATGATAACGACTACGGACCCAGATTTGTGATGGTAAAGTGTACGGCATTGTCAATGAATTGACTGATGAAATACATGTATATAGCTAAACATTTTAGCAAATAAAACATTCCTATCTACCCGACAGTACTGTTCTCGCTCCAACTGGAGCATTATGACAGGTTGTGGTGGCAAAGTTGCTTTGATGAAAAGCACAGTTTTCTTTGCTGGAGGGTGGGCTACAAAAGTTCCTCCAGCATTCCATCTAGGTGACTGCGATTTTTCCACCGCCTACAACACCACCGATCGAGCTGGCACTGTCCCCTGAGTCTTCTCCACCCTACTAATGTCTGAAGACGAATAATGGCTAGCATACTCTAATTGGGCCTTACTAGTGTTTTGTAAGCATTTTCCTTTGAGCTTCTTGGGGACAAAGGATAAGTTCCTCCTAAGGAAACCGAAAAGCTTATTTGCCTTGTTGGTTATTTCTTGTATGTGGGGTCCCCATGACAGATTATCAGTTATGGTTAGGCCTAAGTATTTAGCAGAGTAAACTGTTGCAAGAACTTGATTATGAAGGAAATAGTTATGAACAAGAGCCGTCACAGACGGATTATGCTCCCCGAAAAAGTGTTTGTCACAAAATAAAAACTATCATACATTTAGCCCCCTTTTCTCACGAGAGCCTTTTTGTACACACATTATTCATAGAATATGGTCTAGAACATCCTATTTATTACATAAGTACAAAATTTCATTAAATTCTGCCCATTAGATGAAGAGAAATTAGAGAAAATCTAATTTTTACACTAAGGCCCCTTTTTCCATGACACAGCCTCAAATTAAGAAACGGAGAAAAAGGTCCCTAGGTATTATCCCAGGGAGTTAACATGTGAAGTTTCATTGAATTTGGTCCAATGGTTGCTGAGATCTGGCTGTGGACGGACAGACGGACGGACAGACACACGGACGGACAGCCGGACGGACGGACAGACGGACGGACAGCATGGCGACTATATGCTCCCCCGAAATTTTTTCGGGGAGCATAATAAACTGAGATCTGGATTGGTGTGGTGAAACTCTAAATGAATGACATTTGGAGGCATTAATTTTCATTAGCCATGTTCTTTCCCACTCGACGAGTCAGTCAATGTCCTCTTGGAGAGCAAGACTATTTGCTTCGTCAAAGATTTCCATATATAGGGCACAGTCGTCTGCAGAAAGGCGCACAGAGGATGTTAGATTATCAGATAGATCATTAATGTAAACAAGAGGACCAAGATGGTCCTATATCGCTCACCTTAGAGCGCCCTATGACATACTTTTTAACAAACCTTTTAAATCTCCGAGGATTTTGAAAAGAGGATTTTGAAAAGGAGTCATATGACAATGGTACACACTTCATTTCAAAGCACAATTTGGGAAAAGATTGTCTAAGATTTTTCACTATATCTGTATTTAAAATCAGAAAATCCACAACAAATTGCTGAATTTCCATTGCACATAGACAAATTGAAGCATTAATCTTGGAAAGAGGTCATTGGGCTATAAAATTTAGAAACCATAGAAAGTTTGGAAATTCTAAGACAATTTTAAACCTGTTCCCGCTTTTTCAAATCTAGAATACCTCATGGTAGAGCTTATTTTCAAAGCGAAATGATAACTTGAACTAATCTGTTTAACTAGACAATATGACACACACAACTTATATGCACTTTTTTCTGTACAAAATGCAAGAGCCTAAAGCATAGGAATAATTCTAAAATGTCTTAAACGAGACAAAAAAATTATCTTCAGGCCTTAACAACTTGAAAAGATTGTCAAACATTGCCCTCTATCATTTATATGGAACCCACAACATAGGGGAAATATTCATTGAACAGTAAGGATTTGGTTATGGTTAAACCTTTTCCAAACAACATAACATAAGAGCAGACATAATTAAAAGCTGCTGCAGATGATAAAACAGGTGTTGATAAAGACTGCATTCATGTATAAAAATGCAGAGAAAATGATGAGGCAAAATGAGACAACACAGGCTATCAAGTTATCAACATTTTCTTCTTTTACCATATCATTAACAAGCCTTTTCTGTTGGTGAGGCAAACCTGTGTATGGAAGAGAAAGGGCATAATGCTTTCCCATACAGAAAGGTAAAGAAAGGAAATAGACTGTCCCAATTTGAAAGTTCAGAATACAAAATTGACAGCGGTACAAATAGGATTCGTTTACAATAAACTAGCATATAAAATATTGAATAAAATAAAATAAAATATTGAGGTAAAAGGAGAATCAGCACTTTCTTCATTTGACTCATTAATTTCCAAAGCCTTTTCTAATAGGGACTTCAAAACAAGGTCTTTCCAGGAAAGGGTTAAAGTATTTAGTTGGTCCCTAGATCAGTAAACAAACACAAGTGGATTAAGTGATAATGATATCGTCGGTGGGGAGTCAAAACCTCGTAACTCCAGCTTATTCAATCTGTAGTTACGAGGATTTGACTCCCCACCAACGATATGTGATAAAATCTACCTGGTCAAAACAATTCCTCACTTGAAAATTCCAGAACCCATAACATAGGGCTTCTTTCCTTGCAATGTGATGATTTTTAGTATTCTGTTGGAGGTTTATGAGATGTAAAGTCAAGCAAAATTTCAAGACTCTAGGCCAAATAGTCCTTGAGAAAACTGTGTTTTAGTGTGAAACCTTAAACCCCACAACATAGGGCCAATTTTTCTATAAGCACAATTATTTGAAGTATTTTGGTAGAGGGCATTGAGACAATACTACATACAAAATTTCAAGACTCTAGACCTTATAGTTTGGGAGGAGAAGATTTTTTAGTAATTGTGGACAGACAGATGGACGGACGGACAGACGGACGACGGACGGTGAGCGATCACAATAGCTCACCCTCAGCACTTCGTGCTAAGGTGAGCTAATAAGAAATAAGATTGGGCCTAAGACAGAACCCTGAGGGACACCCTCTTAAATGTTTTATACAAACTTGCATCAGGTGTCATTGCGAATATATTAAAATTGACACTGGATAAATTAATATCAAAGGATCAAACAGATTTTATTAAAGGCAGACATATTGGAGAAAACAGTTTAATACACACCACAATGCAGCATTGTGCCGAAAATAAGATTCCAGGATTGTTAATGCTAATAGGCTTTCAGAAAGCTTTTGGCTCATTATCTTTCAAATTTATCGAGGAAACCTTGTGTTTTTTTTCAACTTTGGGGAAATGGTAAAAAAATGGATTAGACTCTTTCTGTACGATATAGAGGTTTCTGCAAACTTCAAACGTAATATTTACAATGACAAATTCAAAAAAAAAGAGAGTACCCACACGAAACGGCTTTATACGATACATGAAACTCACTCTTGATATTATCAAGCAAACAAAGAAAATTGAAAATAAAAAGGAAATTGGGCAATTGTAGGGAGACTGGTACAAGATCAATAATAGGCTAATTAAATATCCAAAACTATTGCATTCTTTAGATGTTTGTGTTTCTTTTCACTTTCTTGAAAGGGTATCTTTACCACCATAACTGGTGGAATTAAGATTTTCTTTTTTTGTTCCTTCATATCACGGACAATATATTGCATTTTTCTAATTCAAATTACTTTTCCAAAAGCTATCAATCAAAAGAAGGCACGGAGAAATTGAATGCAAACTTTGAACCTTGACTTTTATCTTTCGTTATAGATCACTATGACTCCTAAAATGTTTGTGTCTAGTTTAGTGACCAATGATACCTTGAAAACTACTCTTAAAGATAGAATATAAATGATATAGTCAACTGTAATAAAATGGATGTATGTTTTCTCCCTTTTGTTATTTTGTAATACTTAATGTGTCATGTAAAACTTGGTAAACGATGTAATTATCTGAAAAATAAAGATTAAAAAAAGGTTCTTTCCCACTTGACGAGTGTGTCAATGTCCTCTTGGAGGGCTAGACAAGTTGCATCGTTAAAGATTTCCCTATTTTGGACACGGTCGTTTGCAAAGAGGCGCACAGAGGATGTTAGATTATCAGGTAGATCATTAATGTAAATGAAAAATAAGATTGGGCCTGGGACAGGACCCCGAGGGACACCAGACAATACCGGAGCTGAATTAGAAACAACTCCGTCCAGAACAACTTGTTGTGATCTTTGCGAAGGAAACTACTCAATTCATTTGTTTGTCAGACCTCTTAGATCATAGTGATTGAGCTTATCCTAAATAGAATAACGAAATAAATTATTTAAATGCGTATATATTATTTAGACCATATTATGGTATTGCAGATACCGTTGAGTAAATATAGCCGATTTTTATATTTCAAAGTTCATAGATGACAACGTATTCATGCCTTTAGTTAGTTACTGTCAGGTAACGCCGAATTTTAATCAGATTGAACTGCCCGCATTACATAAAAGTTCGTATGAGATTAAAGGAACAGAAACGTTTATGTCACGTTTTCCAGTAATCACTTGAATGATTGTAAATCAGCGTAGAAAAGATTGGTAATCATCGTAATGATAAACAAATGTTTCCAGGTTAAGTGTAAATTGTTGAGGCAGTCAGGCAAACATACATACGGACGGTTTTAAAACAATATGCCCCTATTTGTCTTTATGTAGCCACAAAGCACACCTACAAAATCATTGGTTTCAAGAACGCTGTCCGAAATATTTTCCCCTGCTATTCTACTTCTCCTTTGTTGGAGTCTCGAGACGTGTTTTCGGTTGTATCTGCAATATAGTTACATGGTCACAGTTGTGCTGGATGGAGTTGCTTCTAATTCAGCTCCAGTATTGTCTGGTGTCCCTCAGGGTCCTATCCAAGGCCCAATCTTATTTCTTATTAACATTAATGATCTACCTGATAATCTAACATCCTCTTTGTGCCTCTTTGCAAACGAAATAACAAAAGGGAGAAAACATACATTCATTTTATTACAGTTGACTATATCATTTATATTCTATCTTTAAGAGTAATTTTCAAGGTATCATTGGTCACTAAACTAGACACAAACATTTTAGGAGTCATAGCGATCTATAACGAAAGAAAAAATTCAAGGTTCAAAGTTTCCATTCAATTTCTCCATGCTTTCTTTTGATTGATAGTTTTTGAAAAAAAAAATTGAATTAGAAAAATGCAATATATTGTCCGTGATATGAAGGAACAAAAAAAGAAAATCTAAATTCCACCAGTTATGGTGGTAAAGATACCCTTTCAAGAAAGTGAAAAGAAACACAAACATCTAAAGAATGCAATAGTTTCGGATATTTAATTAGCCTTTTATTGATCTTGTACCAGTCTCCCTACAATTGCCCAATTTCCATTTTATTTTCAATTTTCTTTGTTTGCTTGATAATATCAAGAATGAGTTTAAGGTGTCGTATGAAGCCGTTTCGTGTGGGTACTCTCTTTGTTAGTTTGTTATTATAAATATAACGTTTAAAGTTTACAGAAACCTCTGTATCGTACAGAAAGAGTCTAATCCATTTTTACCATTTCCCCAAAGTTGAAAAAAAGACAAGGTTTCCTCGATAAATTTGAAAGATAATGAGCCAAAAGCTTTCTGAAAGTCCATTAGCATTAACAATCCTGGAATCTTATTTTCGGCACAATGCTGCATTGTGGTGTGTATTAAACTGTTTTCTTCAATATGTCTCCCTTTAATAAAATCTGTTTGATCCTTTGATATAAATTTAACCAGTGTCAATTTTAATATATTCGCAATGACACCTGATGCAAGTTTGTATAAAACATTTAAGAGGGTGTCCCTCAGGGTTCTGTCTTAGGCCCAATCTTATTTCTTATTTACATTAATGATCTACCTGATAATCTAACATCCTCTGTGCGCCTTTCTGCAGACGACTGTGCCCTATATATGGAAATCTTTGACGAAGCAAATAGTCTTGCTCTCAAAGAGGACATTGACTGACTCGTCGAGTGGGAAAGAACATGGCTAATGAAAATTAATGCCTCCAAATGTCATTCATTTAGAGTTTCACCACACCAACCCAGATCTCAGTTTATTCATAACTATTTCCTTCATAATCAAGTTCTTGCAACAGTTTCCTCTGCTAAATACTTAGGCCTAACCATAACTGATAATATGTCATGGGGACCCCACATACAAGAAATAACCAACAAGGCAAATAAGCTTTTCGGTTTCCTTAGGAGGAACTTATCCTTTGTCCCCAAGAAGCTCAAAGGAAAATGCTTATAAAACACTAGTAAGGCCCCAATTAGAGTATGCTAGCCATTATTCGTCTTCAGACATTTGTAGGGTGGAGAAGACTCAGGGGACAGTGCCAGCTCGATCGGTGGTGTTGTAGGCGGTGGAAAAATCGCAGTCACCTAGATGGAATGCTGGAGGAACTTTTGTAGCCCACCCTCCAGCAAAGAAAACTGTGCTTTTCATCAAAGCAACTTTGCCACCACAACCTGTCATAATGCTCCAGTTGGAGCGAGAACAGTACCGTCGGGTAGATAGGAATGTTTATTTGATAAAATGTTTAGCTATATACATGTATTTCATCAGTCAATTCATTGACAATGCCGTACACTTTACCATCACAAATCTGGGTCCGTAGTCGTTATCATAAATTGATGATCCATATTTTGACTGCTGGATCATACTAATTTAAAAAGAAAATGCGACTAGGGTATTTTTATTGCCAACTTTACGTAAAGGACACGTTCGCTCGTCGAAAATTTTGTGAAACACCCTGTAATGGTGATTTTGAGTTGATTTTATGAATGGCAGTACACGTTACCAAGGCAATTTTTCGTGTTTTCGGGTCGGTTGGGATCAATTTTTGCAAAAAGTATAAGGATGTTTCAGGTAAGTCATACATAAGAGGAAAGAATTCACTAAGGCGGGGTACATGCAACAAACCGCTTGAAAATTGACACAGAAATAAGAGAGTTATTGCAAAAAGTCTTACCTGAAGCGAGGCGAGTTGACCTCATATTTTGTGCAAAAAATAGACTGAGTTTACCGTTATGTTTTGATAAACCGTCCGTGTTGTTATAACATCTCGTAACTACGGCTTGATCCAGGCCGTAGTTACGCGATTTTATAACAACACAAACGAAATACTATTTATTTGTCCGAAATTACGTCACGGTTTACTTGATAAGATCGTTCCCTATTGTCGGTAGGCGTTATCCTTCCCATCATGCACAATCCCCACCGTGATAATGCATTTGGTCAAAATGAGAAAATTCTTTTTTTTCAAACATGTTAATTTTTTCTGTGTTTCTTGTATGACTTACCTCCAAATCACACTTTGGTGTCAAACTTGAAGAAATTGAACTTTTGGGGATCCTTTGAAGGTGTATGGGGACACACCAATTTTTACTCTATAGGAGACTTCTTACAGGTTATTGAAGTGTGGAGTACACTTACTTTGGTAGTTCTGTAGTTTTTCTGATGGGTTCCATGGCAGGGATGGGAGCGTGTGTCGGGGGTTGAAATCCTCGTGTTAACGAACTTCGTCCGTCAATACTAGCTGCGTATCGTATATTTGTGTACTCTCGACCACTACTTTGCTGTAACAGAAAAAGGAGGAAATCCATTGTGTAGTTTCAAAAGAGAAATTAATCCTTGACCTTTAATTTTGTTTTGACACAAATTGCTATTTTAAGACATCTCAATAAGTTTATCTCAAGTTTTTTTCAACAATAACTGAGTAGAAATTTAGTAGCAAGCAGGAAATGTAGGTGAGAACCAGACTGCAGATCTGTGCAGGCTGATCTTAGTCTAAACTGCCTGTCAAAGCTTCAGTATGATGCAAACAGCATATGACGGGTTTAAGTTCAGTATAACATGAATGGTAAGTAGCCACATATAGTCAATTTAGGCAGATTTCTTGAACAAATTTTACTGAGTTACCCAAAATGCTTTCAATGTAAGTTGTTTGTGATATGATATCTTTATTTTTGCCTTATATGAAAAGTCAACAATACATGGAGACACACTCATTAACGATGGACAGACATAAGGAAATGAGAATAGTCTGCTTAATGTTTGCTCCATGTTTGCCACTGGAGCCAATAGTTGGTCACTCAATGTTATGCCATTTATAAACAAGAGTGCCTGAAAGGCACTGATATCGCTCACCTGAGTTCTTCCTGTATTTGATTGTGTATGATATAAATTTTGTTGTGAACAAATATATAAGTTGTATCAAATTATTGTTAATAAAGTTTCATAATTTCCAATGAAAGGAATGAAGTCACATTAGTATTCAATCATATTGCATGTAGTGACATCTTAAATATTGAATATCATGTGCTGTTCCAGTTTGATTTTTATAACCAAGATTTAACTTTTACAATTAAATTTTGAAACATCAGAATGATACATTACAAGCATTAATATGCTTAATATTTTAAGCCCCTCCTTGCCTCATCAACATTTATTAACCTGTCAAAAATTTACAACAAAGTGTTTGAAAAGAGTAACTCAATGAGCATTTTGCTATACTTGGTTTAAATTGGCCCCATAATTGATTTTTGAAGAATTTCTGTACGACTTTTTAAGTCTGATAAGCCCTACCCTGCCACACTCATTGTTTTTAACAAATCAAAAATTCACAAACAATATTATTGTTACAAAGAGTCACTCAAGCAACATCCCTGGTACAAATTGGCCCAACAGTTGATTTTTCTTATCATTTCTCCTAGTCGAATAAGTCCCACCCTGCCATGTCCACATTTTTTACGAATCAGAAATTTGTAATAAAAATAAAAAGGGGTACTTAAGGAACATTCCTGAATAATTTGGTATAATTTGGTCCAACAGGTAAGGAGAAGAAAATTTTCAAAGAACTGTTTAATGATTTCTCCAAGTCTGATAAGCCCCGCCCTGCCATGCCTACATTTTTTGACAAATAAAAAGATTCATGAACACACTTGAAAACAGTCACTCAAGAAACAGATCTGCCAAGTTTACTTCAAATTTGACCAATGGTTGATTTTTAAAGATTTTTTTCACGATTTCTCTAAGTCTGATAAGCCCCGCCCTGCCTGCCCACATTTTTTGACGAATCAAAAATTTGAAAACAAGTTTTGCAAAGGGTCACCAAAGGATTATTTCTGCCAAGTTTGGTAAAAATTGACTCATTGGTTAAGGAAAAGAAGATTTTTGAAGAATTATGTAACAATTTCTCTAAGTCTGATAAGCCCCGCCCTGCCATGCCCTCATTTTTTGACGAATCAAAAATTTCTCGACACACAGTGAAGACAGTCACTCAAGAAACATTCCAGCCAATATTGGTACAAATTGGATAAACATTTGATTTTTAAAGAATTATTTAACAATTTCTCAAATTCTGATAAGCCCCGCTCTGCCACGCCCACATTTTTTGACGAATCAAAAATTTGAAAACAAGTTTTGAAAAGGGTCATCCAAGGAACATTTCTGCCAACTTTGGTAAAAATTGACATGATGGTTAAGGAGAAGAAGATTTTTGAAGAATTATTTAACAATTTCTCTAAGTCTGATAAGCCCCGCCCTGCCACACCCACATTTTTTGACGAATCAAAAATTTGAAAACAAGTTTTGAAAAGGGTCACCAAAGGAACATCTCTGCCAATTTTGGTAAAACTCGACTCAATGGTTAAGGAGAAGAAGATTTTTGAAGAATTATTTAACAATTTCTCTAAGTCTGATAAGCCCCGCCCTGCCACACCCACATTTTTTGACGAATCAAAAATTTGAAAACAAGTTTTGAAAAGGGTCACCCAAGGAACATTTCTGCCAACTTTGGTAGAAATTGACTCAATGGTTAAGGAGAAGAAGATTTTTGAATAATTATTTAACAATTTCTCTAAGTCTGATAAGCCCCACCCTGCCACGCCCACATTTTTTGACGAATCAAAAATCTGAAAACAAGTTTTGAAAAGGGTCACCCAAGGTTTATTTCTGCCAACTTTGGTAGAAATTGACTCAATGGTTAGGGAGAAGAAGATTTTTGAATAATTATTTAACAATTTCTCTAAGTCTGATAAGCCCCGCCCTGCCACGCCCACATTTTTTGACGAATCAAAAATCTGAAAACAAGTTTTGAAAAGGGTCACCCAAGGAACATTTCTGCCCACTTTGGTAGAAATTGACTCAATGGCTAAAGAGAAGAAGATTTTTGAAGAATTATTTAACAATTTCTCTAAGTCTGATAAGCCCCGCCCTGCCACGCCCACATTTTTTGACGAATCAAAAATCTGAAAACAAGTTTTGAAAAGGGTCACCCAGGGAACATGCCTGCCAAGTTTGGTTAGGATTGGCACAGTGGTTAAGGAGGAGAAGATGTTTAAAGAAATTGTTGACGACTTCCGACTTCCGACGCACGACGCACGCCGGACACAGGGTGATCACAAAAGCTCACCTTGAGCATGTTGCTCAGGTGAGCTAATAAAAAGTACATGATAAATTCTAGTCTGATTAACTGCCATCTAACAACCAATTACACTTGTAAATGTTTTTTTTTTCTTTTTAAGAATATTTTGAATTTTTTAAGTGATCTTAATAAGTGCAAAGAATGGGTTGAAAAATGAAGAAAAGAATGTGGAAGTATTTTGATTGGAATGGAATGATTATGAACTTCAGCTCCATTATAACACATACTTGTACTGCCTCCATTCGCCGTTTTTCTGTTTCAATAAAATGATGGACTGCCTTATATACAAATTTATACTGTGCCTCAGTTTGTACCATGCCTGAACGTTGAGATCTCACCATCTGTATGGTCTTCTGAATGTCAATCTCACAATCCATGCCTGAAACATTGATAACAAAATAATAGTTACCCTCTCTCAAACAGTGAACATTTAAACTGGTCCAACTTGAAAACTTCTCCAAACAACAAAATGGATGTTAAGACATATTTGTCTAAAAATATTACAAAGAAAATATCAAGGCAAAAGAAGACAAGAATTATCCGTGGACAATAAAGCTCGCCCTAGCACGAGCTTGTCACAAAGAAAAGTCATTTCCAAAGTCAAGGTAAAAGGTCATGGTCCAAAATGAAAATCCTTGGCAGGAGGTATCAATGTGTATTAAATAACAGCCAATTTAAAGGTTTTGAAAAGCAGGTCAATCTCCAAGGTCATGGTCAAATGTGAACGGTGTTGGTAGGTGTCTGTGTGAAATATCAAGATATATGTGTAAAAGGACATGAGATACAGGCCAGGTTAAAGTTTTTTAAAAGTAGGTCAAACTCCAAGGTTAAGGTCACTAGGTCATAAACAAATGTGAACGGTGCTTGTAGGGAGTGTCCATGTGTGAAATATCAAGGCTGTTTGTGTAAAAGGACATGAGATAGAGGCCAGGTTAAATTTTCTTTTTAAAGTAGGTCAAACTCCAAGGTCAAGGTCACAAGGTCTAAGGTCATGATCAAATGTGAACGGTGTTGGTGGTGTCCATGTGTGAAATATCAAGGCTGTATTTGTAATAAGACATGAGATAGAGGCCAGGTTAAAGTTTTTAAAAGTAGGTCAAACTCCAAGTTTAAGGTCACTAGGTAAAAGGTCATAAACAAATGTGAATGGTGTTGGTGGTGTCCATGTGTGAAATATCAAGGCTGTATGTATTAAAGGACATGAGATGCCAGTTTAAAGTTTTTTAAAGTAGGTCAAATTCCAAGGTCAAGGTCTCAAGGCCATGGTCAAATTATGAACGGTGTTGGTAGGAGGTGTCCTTTTGTGAAATATCAAGGCTGTATGAGTAATAGGTGATAAGATATAGGCCAGGTTAAAGTTATTTAAAAGTAGGTCAAACTCCAAGGTCAAGGTCACAAGGTCATTGTCAAACGTGAGCAGTGTTGGTAGGCATCCATGTGTGAAATATCAAGGCTGTATGTGTAATAGGACATGATATAGAGGAAAGTTTAAAGTTTTTTAAAAGTAGGTCAAACTCCAAGGTCAAGGTCACAAGGTCCATGCCAAATGTGAACAGCGTTGGTAGGAGGTGTCAATTTAAGAAATATCAAGGCTGTTTGTGTAATAGGGCATAAGATATAGGCCAGGATAAAGTTTTTTTAAGGCCAGGTTAAAGTTTTCTAAAAGTACGTCAAACTCCAAGTTCAAGGTCACAAGGTCGAAGGTCATGGTCCCAAATGAAAGGTCTTGGTTAGAGGTATCCTCAGGTATAATATAAATGCTGTATCTGTATAAGGGCAAAAGATAAAGGTCAGGTAAAAGTTTTTAGGAAACGGTCCAAAAGAAGGTCAAACTCCAAGATCAAAAGTCATGGTCCCAAATGAAAGGTCTTTGTTAGAGGTACCCACAGGTGAAATATCAAGGCTGTATCTCTTAACAGAGCATGAGACATGGGCAAGGCTAAAGTTTTGCGGACGCTGATGCCGACATCCGAGGGTATGACAATAGCTCTTCTGAAACTTTCGTCCCGGGTGAGCTAAAAATGATGTTTAACCAGCATTTTCTTCTTTTTCTTCGATATTTTCCCTAGTCTCTTCTTTGTAATTCTATAAGGGACCTCAAAACAAGGTTTAGTTTGGGAAAAATTAACATAAAGCACATTTTATTAATAGTTTATCTATTCAGTAATTTAAACTTATTGTGAATAAATATATTCAAAAAAATTTTACTGTAGAATCTTCATGAAACTTTTGAAGTAACTACATGTATATATCTGAAACTAGTAAAAAACAAGAGGACCATGATGGTCCTTAATCGCTCACCTGCACCTAGATAGAATGAAAGTCACAATGTTTTCAAGTTCAACAGCACATAATTTAAGGTTACAGACCCTGAAAAGATCACCACTTTCTAACCATACCAAATGTAACAAATCACACACACTTGTAAATACACTTCACATAAGTTGATTCACTGTGCCGGATTTCAAGATTATGTTTCAAGAAGAAAATAATTTACAAATATTTTTTTACTCTATATTCATATGCAATTTTAAATATTTTTGCCAAATATTTCCATAATTATGCATTAATTCAAAATTCTAAACCGTTCAAAATGCTTACGTTTGTATTTGGAATGGAAATGTAACACAGTTTAGGAATTATTTGCACTTTTCAAATTCCTGCTCTGGCTCTTTTATGCTTTTGAGGGGTTGGATACCTTAAGATGCGATATTATGATCAAGCGGAAAACTGCTTTCATAATCTTGAATGATCAATCAGGGTTCTCCCCAGGAATTTTTTAAGCTGTAGTGCTACCAAGTCGCGAAACTTTGACGCTTTGCGCATTTCCATGAATACTTCCACTGTTGCTACACAATGCCCTTGGGCATAGTCCCTTCAAATTCAGGCACATAGTTAGAAAGAAGATATGAAGAATAATTAGAAAATTAAACGAATCTTACCTGGAAGATGAAGTTTGATTGTAATTCTATGAGACAATAGGAAGGGAGGAGATAAAACACATTGAAAAAGTGTTTTACAAGCACATGCAATTTTATCTTTCTTTTCAGTAGGCAAATATACAATCATTTTGCGGGAATCAATAACATGTCCTAAATAAACAATGACTTGTGTAGGAACCAGAATACTTTTATCAAGGTTCAAAAGGAATCCCAAAGAGGTCATGAGATCAGAAGTAGCCAAAATATTATCTGAGCATTTCTCACTTGTGTTGCCTGCAAGCAGACTGTCATCTATGAACCCAGTACCTATATGACCATCAGATCGTAATTTTGCATAAACCGGTTTCATAAGCTTTGTGTAATATCGAGGTCCTGGCGAGACCCCATTCGGCATGCATGTATACTGGTAAATTTGACCCTCCCACACAAAACGAAAGTATATTTGCTGTTCTTCAGCTATGGGGACGCTGTAATAGGCATGCTTAATGTCAATAGAGCCGAAATACATGTCTTTAGACACCAATTCAAGAGCATTCTCAAAATTTTCCATTTTAAAATGTTCATACGGAAAATATTCGTTCAATTTTTTCAAATTTAAAATCATTCTAAATTCACCGGCCTTCTTCTTTGGCCTTAGAAAAATGGGTGATAAATGTTGATTAGGATGTGGCTGAACCTCAACAATAACTTTTTGCAACTTTAATTTTTGAATTTCAGCATTAATGAATGCAGTTTCTTTCTCATTAAATTTTTGCTGAGAAAAGGTCTCTTGAATTGGTGGCTTGTCAGAAAAAACGAAATGACAATGCTCAACAATATCAATGATTTTGGGGTCTTGGGTTATTTCTTTCCATTTGTAAGAAAATTGTTTGAGTTGACCCCCAACAAAAGAATTTTGACTCACCGAATTATCTATTGTTTCCTGAAAACAGGGCGACCTTTCGGCGGCCCGTTTTTTGAGTCTTGTGGAGTACCATAGCTCTTTCCATAGCCCTGTGATGGCCTAGAACGGGTTGGACTAAAACACGCAAAGGACCTGTTTTTGGCGCAAAGGACGCAAAGGACCTGAAGGTGACGCAAAGGAGATTTATATCAGTCCAAAGTCCTTAATCATGATTTTTTATCGCATTAAATTGTTATATTCGTGTATTTTACTATTAAATCTAGGCAGTAATCTTTGTTTTGGGTCTGATTTTCGTGTTGAATCCGATTTAATAGGCTACTCACGGACGAAAAGGAGCTGGTTGCGGCGCAAAGGAGATTCATATAAGCCCAAACTCCTTTATCATGAATTTTTATCGCATTTAAATTGTAATTTTCACGTATTTTAAGATCATATCTAATCCATAATGTTTATTTTTTTGACAAAAGGTGTCTATTTTCTGTATAAATTCCGATTTCCATATGCTAATCACAGACGAGAAGGAGCTGGGCGGCGCAAAGGAGATTTGTATCTGTACAAAACTTTTTAATCATAGATTTTCGTCACAATTGATTGTAATATTTATGCATTATTAGACCATAGCTATTCCATAATATGTATTCTTTAGAAAAATTGTCTGTTTGTTTTATTGATTCCGATTTTCATAGGCTATACTCACGGGCGAAAAGGAGCTTGCGGTGGCGCAAAGGAGATTCAAATCAGCATAAACTCCTAAATCATGAATTTTTATTGCATTAAATTGCTATGTTCATGTAGTTTAAGATCATATCTAATCAATAATGTTTATGTTAGGACATAAAGTATCTGTTTTTTGTATTAATTCCGATTTTCATAGGCTATACTCACGCGCGAAAATGAGCTGGCGGTGGCGCAAAGGAGATTCATATCAACCAAACTTCCTAATTTTGAATTTTCATCGCATCAAATTGTTATATTCATGTATTCCAAGATCATATCTAATCCATAATGTGTGTTTTTGAGAAAAAGTATCTGGTTTTCAGGTCACCTGACCGAAGGTCATGGTGACCTATTGCGATCGTGTTTCGTCCGTCGTCGTCCGTCGTCCGTTAACTTTTAACATTTTCGACTTCTTCTTGAGAACCATAGGACGGATTACAACCAAACTTGGCAGGGAGCATCCCCATGGGAAGCCGCTTCAGATTTGTACAAATCATGGAGTTATCTCCCTTTGGGGCCCCATAAGGGGCCAAAAAGGGGTTAAATAGGGTACATCTTAAAAAATCTTCTTCTCATGAACCGGCTGTTGGATTTGATTTACATTTGGTATTTAGAGTCTTTAGGGCAAGGACAACAAAGTTTGTACAAGAGAAAAAAATCCGCCCAGAAATGGCCGTGCTGGGGATGGGGGATGGGAGGGGGGTCGCGTTATTAGTTAACTTAACATTTTCGACTTCTTCTTTAGAACCATTGGACGGATTACAACCAAACTTGGCAGGGAGCATCCCCATGGGAAGCCGCTTCAGATTTGTACGAATCATGGAGTTATCTCCCTTTGGGGCCCCATAAAGGGCCAAAAAGGGGTTAAATAGGGTACATCTTAAAAAATCTTCTTCTCATGAACCGGCTGTTGGATTTGATCTACATTTGGTATTTAGAGTCTTTAGGGCAAGGACAACAAAGTTTGTACAAGAAAAAAAAATCCGCCCAGAAATGGCCGTGCTGGGGATTGGGGATGGGAGGGGGGGGGGGGGGGGTGTCGCGTTGTTAGTTAACTTAACATTTTTGACTTCTTCTTGAGAACCATTGGACGGATTACAACCAAACTTGGCAGGGAGCATCCTAATAGGAAGCCGCTTCAGATTTTGTACAAATCATGGAGTTATCTCCCTTTGGGGTCCCATAAAGGGCCAAAAAGGGGGTAAATTGGGTACATCTTAAAAAATCTTCTACTCATGAACCGGCTGTTGCATTGGATACACATTTGGAAGTTAAAGTCTTTAGGGCAAGGACTACAAAGTTTGTACAAGAGAAAAAAAAGTCAATAAAGGGCCGTGCTGCGGATGGGGGATGGGAGGGGTCGCGTTATTACTTATCTTTGAACATTTTCTACTTCTTTTTGAGAACCATTGGACAGATTTCTACCAGACTTGGCTGTAGGCATTCCAATGGGAAGCCGCTTCAGATTTTTACAAATCATGGAGTTATCTCCCTTTGGGGCCCCAAAAGGTGCCAAAAGGGGGTAAATAGGGTACATATATTAAGAAATGTTCTATTGTTGGATTGAATTCACATTTGGTATTTGAGTCTTTTAATAAGTTTGTACAAGAGAAAAAAAGACTGTCAAGAAATGGTGGTGCTGGGGGGTTGCGCTTTTTGTTAACTTAACATTTTCCTTAAAATTATGTTTCTGCTCTTTTGATTCAGGTGACCGATAAGGCCCTCTGGGCCTCTTGTTGTATTAGCCTAATTCCGATTTTCATAGGCTAGATACTCACTGGGGAAAAGGAGCTGGCGGATGGCGCAAAGGAGATTCATATCAGACCAAACTTTTCAATCGTGAATTTTTATAGCATTAAATTGTTATATTCATGTATTTTAAGAATATATCTAATCAATAATGTTTATTTTAGAACAAAAAAGTCTGGTTTTTGTGTTAATTCCGAATTTCATAGGCTACTCACGGGCGAAACTTAGCTTGCAGTGGCGCAAAGGATATTCAAACCAGCCCAAACTCCTTTATCGTGAATGTGTATTGCATTAAATTGTTATATCTATGTATCTTAAGATTAGATCTAATCGATCATGTTAATTTTTGGACATGTATTGTCTGGTTTTTGTATTAATCCCGATTTTCATAGCTACTCAAGAGATAAAACGGGAGCTGGCGGTGGCGCAAAGGAGATTCAAATCAGCCCAAACTCCTCAATGGTGATTTTTTATTGCATTAAATTTTTTTATTCATGCACACCAATATCGTATCTAATCATTAATGTTTATTTTGGGACATAAATTGCCTGTTTTTTGTGTAAATTCCGAATTTCATAGGCTACTCAGGGGCAAAAAGAAGCCGTCGGCAGCGCAAAGGAGATTCATATCAGCCCAAACTCCTTAATCATGAATTTTCATCGTATTAAATTGTTATATTCATGTACTTTAAGATCGTATCTAATCAATACTGTTTATTTTGGTACATAAATTGTCTGTTTTTTGTGTTCATTCCGATTTTCATAGGATACTCACAGGCGAAAATGAGCTGGCGGTGGCGCAAAGGATATATATATCACCCCAAAATCCCTAATGACGAATTAAATCACATTAAATCGTTTCACCCACACTTTTTTAAAATCATATTTAGTCAATCATACTAATTTTAGTACAAACATGTTCCGTGATTTTGTCTTAATTACGGTTTCAAAGGTAACGCTAATGGAGCTGACGACGGTAAAAAGGAGATTATTTTATTCCTCGAGTCCGAAATCATAATTTGTTTCACATATTTTTTTCTATTGTAATATTACTACATTTATTGATGCTTCCTATGCGTTTTATGAACGAATTATGTCAATATTGTTTTATTAATTGCAATTTTCGTAGGTTTCTCACAGACGAAAATAGACAATAGAAAATCACAGGCGAAAAGCAACCGGCGTCGGTGCAAAAAGGTTTAACCCTTTACCGAACAGATTGAGATACAGTCAACAATATAATGGTTAAGTAGAATAGAAATAAATAATAAATTAATGCACATATGATAGCACAGAAAATATTGAGGAAGATAAGAAATAGACAATTTCTGCTTTTCTTTCAATAATTTCCAAACCATTACTGGGGACGCAAAAACTAGGGACGTTTTGTTTGGGAAAGGGACATTGAAATTGCGTGTCAAACTTCTGTTTTCCGATAAACAGTAGCTTGTTAGCGATGCTGTAATAGCCAAGATCAGTTGTCTCAAATTTGAAAGTCCAACACACCCTTAGCTCTTTCTCGGACATTGTTTTTTTTTTTTCATTCCTCTTTATTTACAAATTAAAAGGGTGTTGGAAACGTTAATTTATATAACATTATATTGCATACATGTATAATAATGTGTTTACATTGAATTTATTTAAAGAATATGAGAAAATGTTACATTTCTAAACAAGGCATGGTTGTGCAAAATAGAAAAAGTTAGTGAAAACATTGAGAGAAAAGACGAAATTTCTGATAATCAGCAATTCTTCCTTTCTCTCAATATTTTCAGTGGTTTAAGCCTATTCCAAACGACAGAATTTTAGGACAATCCAATTTGAAAGCTGTTGGATCATATCATAAAATTGATGATAATTTAGATGTAAGATTAGTAAATGATAAAGGGTATTGAGTCAAAACGAGAGACTGTTGATTATTAGCATTTTCCTCTTTTGTCGCAATCTATTCGCAAGTCTGTTCTCATAGGGACGTCAAAACCAGGTCTTGTTTGGGAAAGGGTTAACACACATTCGTCATCAAAAAAGTTGTCGTCTGCAGCAGCCTTCCCATTCGACGACCATAATCTTATGATCTGATCTCCTTTGCGCCGCCGCCAGCTTCTTTTCGCTCGCGAGTAGCATATGAAATCGGAATTAACACAAAAACCTGGCCCCCTTTAAAAAAAACAACAACTCTCATTATTGTCTCGGCATGATCTTAAAATGCGTGAGGATAACGATTCAATGCGATAAAAAATCGTGAGTAAAAAGTTTGGCCTGATATGAATCTCCTTTGCGTCACCGCCAGCTCATTTTTGCCTGTGAGTAGCCTATGAAATCGGAATTAATAGCAGCTACCTTTTAATAAAAAAGAACAATCTTTATTGACTAACTAGTAATAAATAATAGCAATTTAATGCAATAAAAATTCACGATTAAGGAGTTAATGCTGATTTGAATCTCCTTTGCGCCACCGAAAGTTCTTTTTCGACCATGGTGAGTATAGCCTATGAAAATCGGGATCAATACAAAAAACAGACACTTTTTCAAAAAAAAATATTCATTATTGAATAGCTATGATCTAATAATACATAAGTATTACAATCTAATGCGACAAAATTCATGCTTGAAAAGTTTATACAGATAAAAATCTCCTTTGCGCCGCCCAGCTCCTTCTCGTCTGTGAGTAGCATATGAAAACCGGAATTTATACAAAAACCAGACTCTTTTTCTCTAAAAACAAACATCATTGATTAGATATGATCTTAATATGCATGAACATTGCATTTAAGGTTTACGAACTGAGAATGAAATGCAGAGCCAGAGGCGAAATTGGAAAAGTGCCCGTAATTCCTAAACTGTGTTAAATTTCCATTCCAAATACAAACATAAGCATTTTGTATGGTTTAGAATTTTGAATTAATGCATACTTATGCAAATATTTGACAAAAATGTTCAAAATTACCTCCCTTGCATATGAACAAAGAGTAAAATGATATTTGTGAATTATTTTCTTCTTGAAGCATAATCTTGAAATCCGGCCTGGTGAATCAACTTATGTGAAGTGTATTTACAAGTGTGTGTAATTTGGTGCATTTCGTATGGCTAGAAAGTGGTGTTTTCATTCTCAGTTCGTAAACCTTAAAGCGACAAAAATTCATGATAAGGGAGTTTGTGCTTATATAAATCTCCTTTGCGCCACCGTCAGCTCCTTTACGTCCGTGAGTAGCCTATTAAAATCGGAATCAACACAAAAATCAGACACTTTATGTCCCAAAACAAACACCATTGACTAGATTTAATCGTAAAATACATTAATTTAACAATCTAGTGCGATTAAAAGTCATAAATAAGGAGTTTGGGATGATATAAATCTCCTTTGCGTCGCCTTCAGGTCCTTTGCGTCATTTGCGTCCAAAATAGGTCCTTTGCGTGTTTTAGTCCAACCGGCCTAGAACTCCCACGGCCACGTGTAAAACGACCTCGAAACACTGGTCGTCCTTTATAAACAGGCCTAGTATTGTCCGGTTGAAGTTTATTTCCAATTTTCGCCGTATCTTCAATTTCTTTTGTCGCTTTTTCAATGTCACCAAAAAGCCACTCATTAAACGGCTGCGACGACGAACACAAATGAGAGTATGGCCTACGAAGCTCCGGCCTTAGAGCCTCACGGCGAGCCATGTTGACTTGTTTATTGGCGTGTCCCAATAAAGATAGAGCGTCTTGGCAGGAATCTAACGGCGAACTGATATCTATGCCCAAATCTTTTATCTGCAATTCCGCCTTAGCAATCGAATCCACCGCCTGAGCAACCAAGGTGGCTGCCTTGACAACTGATGTCTCGGTATTCTGGAGTTTCCTATCCAAATATTTGGCATTTGCGGGCAGGATATCCCATACCATTTTGTTGCATTTTACAGTTTGTAACGCTGAACAATTCTCTGGCCTAGGCAGAGACTCTTCCTTGACCATATTAGAATATTCCTCCTCCTTGAGTCCATTAATGAATACGTCATTAATATTCGCAGCCAAGGTTTCCTCTAATGGAGGGCCTGATTTCTCAAACCCCTTGAGTCGCTTGGACATCAAAGAAAATCTAGACTCGTCGGTTTTCTGGCGTTTCGGCGGCGGGGAAGACAAATCTTCATCTATTTCCCCTTCCTCAGGATAGTATTGATCATCTTCGCCACCGGCCCACTCTTCGAACGAATCCATTCTAGAGACGAGTTTCGAAAAATTTTCGTCTGCGGTCTTTTGCCGGGACTGAATGTCCGCTAATCCAGAGAGGATTTTAGAAATCATATCGGCAGTAACGCCTGATTGAGAATCCGATTTAGCGTCCGATTTCTCCGATTTCGATGAAGCACTGCGACTAGGCGCCGCTTTTTTCTCAGGGCCCGTCAAAGACGGTGCATCTTTTTGGTTAGAGTTACCACCCATAACCACGTGGTGTTCACTTCGAGTCAAAATTCCACGTAAATAATCGTTGTTACGACAAGACCTCGGGTCTGAAGGCGACCTGAATGAGCCTTGATAAGTTAGTAACACGAACACCACGAAATAAGCGATAAATAGTCCAAAAATCGGTAAAATCTTCGAGTGAAATTTGACTGCAACTGAACAGTCCGCCATTACACGCGCTACTGACTGCGCATGCGCGGGGCTACTTCTCATTTTATCTACGAACCGTTATTGGCGAAATAGAATTCTAAAATCCATATCCTTAACATTTACTTAACTGACATGATTTGTCTAGATTTAATATTGTCATCTGAAAAAGCGTTAGTTGTAGTACAGTACAATTTATGATTAATCAGGTAATGCAGCTAATTACCTGTTAGACCCCATTAATTCAATCATTCAATTCAATAATAACAATGACAACACATGCTTACTGATACATGTATATGCATGTCTCTTCAGTTAAGTTTATTTTAAAGTTAAATAAAAAAAAATAGTCTGAAGACTTATATTTCTACATCAACAGGAATCTGACTTTATAGAAATGTGAAATTAATGAACACATGTATATCATTGTCTTTAAAAGACAGGTCCAAATCTTGACGAGTTGCATACAATTAAGATGATTTAACCCATTCCCATATATTGACGCTTTTTGACGCTCCTCAAGAAAAAAAGCTTGGAAAACATTGTGGGAAATTAAGAAATTGCTTGTTACAAACAATTTCTTCATTTTTCACAATATTTTCTACCCCAAAAGACAAGAAAAATTTCAATTCCATCTACTTGAAATTGTCGACCGCGACATCTTTGAATTTGGACCACCCTACAATTTTGTCGTGTGGGAAAGGGTTAATGGAGTTGGGCAGTCAACTATCAGCAGTGTAACCAAATACTTAAAGTGAACACAAGTTTTAATTATTCAGAAATGAATCAAACAATGGGATGAGAAAACCATGGTCATCAGCAATCTAGTTTCTGATTGGTTTTGAAAGTATTGTAATGTAAAATTCTATTTAGCAAATCTTTCCTTCATTTTCTCACACAGTCAAATAGATCTGTGAAAAAGTTGTAGTCGACCAAATTACTTCTAGTGTTACAAAATTCAAAGAACAGTCAAAACTGTGTTAGCGGCCACCTGTGAATAGCAGCCAAACTGTCGTATGCAGCCAGTCCAGGTCCTCCGATAAAATTTTACTCTTTAAAGTAACTATGAATAGCAATATGCTGTCTAATGTGGTCAGTGGCCGCCTTTAATTGTCCCAATTGCTCTTTACCTACATCCCCTTAGGCAGCCATGCACAACTAATTAGTGGCAGGCAACGTGTGAAGTATTGATAATACATCTGGGAATTTGCCTAATCATGTGCATATACCATGAAAAGGTGCGATAAACAGCTAAATGTCATATAAAAGTGTACCCTTTTTCCTTTACAACACTTGCTTTTTCTTCATATCAATAGGGCCAGTCATACAAGTAGACATTTACATCCAGCCTTCAGAATATGTTTTTCTGTGTTAAGCAGCCAACTGTCGTATTCAGTCAATTTCGATGTGTCCCTTGGCTGGCTGCATACGACAGTTTCGACTGTATTAAAACGTCATAAGATGGCAAGCAGGGAGGGAAAAGGGAAAAAATATTGATTATCAAAATGTCCATATCTTCATATTTTTCAAAGTAATTTCTAATACAGACACCCAAACTTGAGCTTGAGCAGCCTACAATGATAGACATGTGCAGTGGCGAACCCCCTCTTTAGCCTGATTATTTCATTTCCATTAAGAAATTTAGTGAAAATTGTCAGGACCTCAAGTTGTGTAATACTAGGAAAAGGAAGCCCCTAATTGTATTTTGGCCCCCTCCCTTCACAGAAATCCCGGATCTGCCACAGACGTGCATGCAAATAAGTCAATAACAAAGCATGAAATTTAGATGACCAAATTATCATTCTATCAATCACATGAATCATCGCTGTAAAAAAGCACAGGACAGGCTAGTCCTATTGATAAGCCCCGACATATTTTTTAATTTTGTCATAAATGTCAGTAAGGACAGGCTTCGTCAATCAGGCAAAGAAAATGCTGATTACCAGAAATTTCTCCCCTCAAGTTTTCTGTTTGTTTTCTTTACAATGTGCTGTGTATGTTCTGATCTTAAAATTCGTCTTTGGGAAATGGTTAAAAAATCACTCGCTAGTGAGGCCCGTAGAAAAGCTAAATAGATCTAGGATTTTCCCTTAATTTCAAGTGTAAAATAAGGAAAAATCGGCATTTTTGGCCAACTGTTTCTAGTGCTAGGTGCTTAGCCAACCTAGCCACCCCTACGGACCTGATTTTGACAGAGAATGTAAACTACCAGTATCTATAAGCCCTGACAAAGATTTTGGAGATAAGTGTTTCACCTCTCTGATTGGACCAGTCCAATATTTAGTAGTCTAAATTGAAATATAAAGTTAAAAAAAACTTTGCCAACATAATGCAAGTGTAAAATATGATGTATTTATCTTGTCAGTATAATTTCCTTTTATTTATTTCAATGATAAATATACGAAGATTGGTGAATGCTCACTGAAGTTCATTCAGGAAAGAGTTTTCTTTGTGTAATCAATTAGGAGAAAATCTGACCTACAACAAATATGTGACGTGTAGTGAAGTGGCGTGACGTCACACTGTGTCTGGAATGTAGGACAAAATCCAATTTGTTTCAATCACTCAATTTTGGGTTGTAAAATGTCTTATCTACAGGGGATTTATCATCAAAGTTACATTTTTTAAATCCCGAGGATTGTTAATGATAAGGAGACTAACCAATATTGTGTTTAAAGTTTGTGTTTATTTTCGAAGATGAAGAAGGCAAAAACAGTGAAGTGGGATTTGTGAATAAATTAACATAATGAAGGAGAATTTGTATCTATAGACTAGAACTGTAAAACTAAAAGGGGTTTTTCCGTTGCTGAATTGTTGTGTTGGTTTCGTCTGGATAGGATTTTGATAGCTTTGAGGTTTTGAAATTACCCGACTGATATTTTGAACCTATGTTGATCTAGATAAGATTCTAATTATTAATCAGAATTTAGATCAAGATCTCCATTCTAGACTTGCCATTTTCGATTAATGCATGTTTTTCGTCAACCCAAAATATGTCAGTCTGCACATAGAGTCTACATGTATATTAATTTTGTGCAGTCATGAAATATTGAGGTCTGCCGACTCAATCACGCGTGATCCATCTTGATAGATGAATATCCAAAATTAGCTACTGGAAAAAAAGAATTTTTACAGTTTTACGTTCCAGAGGTTGCAAACAAACGATCATAGATCTAATTATCGACGCAATTATAAATATTTTACATTAATTTACAGAATCACCTAGATCATAAATCTGCAGGTAGAAAAATACAATGTTTTGTTCTGCAAATTTCAACTTTAATCGAGTGTCTGCAGGCGTTAAAACTCGTATCTATAAGATCTGTGGAGTAAGGGTAAGCACTACACCCGGGAACCAATATTACCACTTAATACATTGGTTCGCTGCACTACGGTCCACCTTGATTACGCATGACTGCTTTCAGAGATGAACCTTATCAGTAAGTAGCACAAGTTACTGCAATTAACGAGCAGATAATAAGATTAGGACGACTTTTCTAAAGGGTAAAATTAAGGTGTATCGGGATTACAATTAAGCTGTATCGGCAGAAGGGCAAATCTCCTGAAGCCGTATCGGTCCCGATACGGCTTATGGCTCTGGGGAGAATGCTGGATCAATATTTGTAGCTGTTGCAGTAAAAACAAAGTGGAAGAAAATAACAATTTTGTCACAGTCAAGGGCACATAACTCTGTTCTGATAAATATATTCTAATCAACATTATGTCTAAGTTTTTTTTGATTGGTTAATATTTATTGCTGTTTGAGAGAAAACAAAGTCAAAAACGACAATTTTGTCACCGTCAAGGGGACATAACTCTGTTTATTTTTAGTCTGATCAATCTGACAAATTAAAACATCTAAGATCTTATGGTCACCAACAATATGACCAAGTTGTGTCTTGAATGGTCCATATTTGTGTTTGTTAGAGTGAAAAGGAAGTCGAAAACGGTAATTTTGTGAAATTCAAGGGCCAATAACTCTTATGTTTCTGGTCAAATCAAGCTGAAAATTTCATTCATCCAGGATCTTATGGTCACCAACATAGTGGCCAAGTTTTGTCTTGATTGGTCAATAAATGTAGATGCTACAGTGTAAACAAAGTCGAAAACAGCAATTTTGTCAAATTCAAGGGCACAATATTTGTGGGTGATAGAGCGGTAACACCAAAATGTGGACAGATGGACGGACAGACGGCAGAAAGGGACCACAATAGCTCACCTTGAGCACTTCATGATCAGGTGAGCTAAACACATAAGAGACTTTTCCTTAACATTTTCCAATTCAGAACATACCATATTTGTAACATTTACAAGTCTTTAAGTTTACAATGTTGTTATTTGAGAGCATATATACATGATGACTTACCATAAGTTTTTATTTGACTAAGTATCATATCAATCACTATAAATGTCCCTGTTCTGCCAATGCCAGCACTGAAATATACCAATATAAACGAGATTGACTGATGATTTGTTATAATTAAGTTATCCATATTAATCCCTACACCTTCATTCCAAACAACAAGTT
Organism: Fragum sueziense; assembly: GCA_963680895.1. NCBI lineage: Eukaryota > Metazoa > Mollusca > Bivalvia > Cardiida > Cardiidae > Fragum > Fragum sueziense. The sequence goes on from OY804604.1 coordinate 25,420,933, forward strand.
TATAATGTTCATTTATTATTTTAAAATATCATTCCAGCAGGAAATCATTTCAGATTCCAATTATTTTTACCCTATCCTTATACTTACAATAACAGGGCATTTCGAATATCAAGAAGATCAAATGTGATATGAATGGAGATTTCTTATTTTAAGCACAAATTTCAAATGTTGTCAATTTGATGCCATAATCATTAGTCCATTTGACGCTGCTATATGCCCTATATGACAACCTTGCAATGTCGAGTACAATGAAGTTTTATCTTTTCTTTGCATTGTATAGGTGCTCTAGAGCAGATCCAGCTTGGTTGCCAGAATGGCAACCTTGGGCAACTCTCACAATTCGCAAAAATCCAAGATGGCCGCCAAACCCAACTGGAAAAATCAACTTTTTGTCAAATTGTCCTAAATTGATGCGAAAAATGCTTATTTAGAGGTTCTTTTGTGTGCTGAATCTAAATCCATTGATAAATATAACATTCGGATAACACAAATATGCTAAAATAGAGATGGCTGCCGGACGCCATCTTGAAAAACACATTTTTTCTCAAAATTTACATCCATGGCCCATAGAATATTATGTATTAAGACACACTTGATAAGGTAAATCCACTTTATTTCTTAAATTTTCTCTTTGATTTACCTGGTGTACATAAAATTCCGGCATGGCCGCCAGACGTCATATTTAAAATGATAGCTGGCTTAAAAAATTCACTTATTACTATTTATTTCTACTTGTAGAAAAATCGGCTAAAATGTGATATTTGTCACATTCCTTCTATTCATTTAATAACATGTTGTAATGTTCATTTGGGTCTTGCGTTTATCTAAAGTGTTTATCAATTGGGAATGGCCACAATATGGCATATTGAAAGTGACAGTAAATACTGCTACTACGAGATTGTACATGTACATAAATTTAAAATGGAAAATGTTTATACATGTATCGTTCTTTATTGGAGTATTTCAATTGTTACAAATTCCAGATTTCTTCAAAATGTTATATTTTTCTATTGTAGTAAGTTTTATTACTCTGACCGCCTTGGAGCGTTTTCGAAACTGTTACAGATGATATGTTTAAAACAGTTATGTTATTTCAAAAGACGACCATCACCTCAGTGTAATGATATACAGAGTTCTGGATAACAAAAGTTGCCAGTGTGGGTTAAAGTACCATTATGAATTTATATAATTAATTCCTATGGCTTCTTCATAACTTTGAGGAAGTGATCCCAGGATGTATACCCAAATATTGAATGTAAACATCACCAAAGCGCAAATAGGGAAATCCTTAACACTTGATGCATGTTCAGTGGAACCGTGTTAATCTTACGCACAGATCCGATGCACGAAATGTGTGTAGCTTTAGAGGAATTATTATGTACAATCAACATTGGATGTAGATACCATGAATGTGATCATTCCGCGCCATTACATTTTACTAGATTGATAGAAATAAGCAATAAAAGAAAAAAAACAACACGAAAAGGCATGTTTGATCAAACTGTTACTAGATCTACCGGTTCATATTCGGTCTTGAAGATATACTGTTAACAAAAACAATTTGCTCGATGAAAAAGACACAAACGATAAATTAAGGAGGTTGAAATTACCAAGCGTTTGGTAACCTGGGTAAGATACCACCAAAAACATTAATCTTAAAGAAAGGTTATAAAAGGTATCTACATAAATTCACAGAGAAACCATGTACATTTTTTATTGTATCGGGATACCTTAACGTGTGGTTGTCATTCACATTTATTGGGAAAAGAACAGAAATGGCAAGATACAACTTGATTAACACTGAATAATTTTACATTCTCTGATTCCTGTGCACTTCTGCTTCTGATTCTAAATGGCTTTTGCCTTTAAAATCTCATCAACTGCACTAGCATATTTACTAGAATATTTCGTTTGTATATTTTTTTCAATAATTTTCCCAAAGTATTTTTCTTTTGGCATGCACCATATTTCGGAAAATTTCCTCAGCAATGTTTGAATTTAACAATACATTCATTGCACATGCAATCTCACTTCAATTATCGCCAGAAGTGATCTAAATCTATAGATGCCCATTTTATACACCAACTATGTATTGTGTATAATAATTAAAGTCTTCGAGCAATGAGTCTTAATGATTCTTTTGATTAAGATGTGTCATATATCAGCTAGAAGAAAACAACAACAAATTAAACTGACAGAATGAGACGCAGTTCTTTCATTAAATCTCGTACATTGTGATTCTTATTCTTGTTTACAGACCCATCTTAAGGAATGGTTCAGAAAGTCTAAAACCTGACATGCATGTATATCCACTCTACATTTATTTCTCAAAATGAAATATTGATATGCTAAAATCCCACATTGTCTTAAATATATTGTGTATATTTATTACCTTTTCAAAGGGCGAGATAACTCTATCTAGTATAAGTGTCTCTGTAAAGCGCTCATGATAAGTCTTGACAGAACATGCATTCTTTTAGTTTAGTTATTCGAGTAAACAAGTTGAAACAGAATTGGACAACTTCCTCGCAATTATGTACATGCACATCTACACCATTCTATTGGAGCTATCTTAGGGCTACCATTGCTTACATGATGATACTGTTTCCTTTTGTACAGTAAAATCATCCATGGTTGTAGTATGACAAGACTAAGCATTACATTATGCATGGCACTCAAAGGGTTGTAGTGTTCACCATGATCACTTAGGTTTTTCTTCATTAATTTTATATTGTAAATGTATGAAAGCTGAAAAGGTCAGCTCTCAAAGGAACTTACGGAATAGTGCATCAATCACGATTGTTCTATGCTTCAATTTCTATACAATATCCATGAATTTATATCTATGATGTAACTATGTAGATAAAATTCTGTACTGTACTGAAATTGAAATATTGCAAAATGCCAAAGATGTTTATCTAAGTCAGCAGCAACAACTGTAACTTTAATTTTTAACATAGTAGCTGTTGACCATAATTCAATAAAATCGCAGTTACATACAGATATATCTCAAGCGTACAACACAGATATCGCCTTCATGTAACAATAATTATGGTAACTGGCAGCCTATGTTTTACATTCTATATATATTCATCTAGTTCTAGTGTTAAAAATGAACAAAGTCCTATACATAACTATGCATCAAAAATTGATTTTCCAAAGCAAAAACTTCAAACCTAGATAACAATACCCAACAACAGGACCTAACAATATCTTATTTGAATGTTTCACTAAGTGCACTTATGAACGAAACTTTTGGGGTCATTAAATTAAAGAAATTAACATAGGTTAATTGATATTATAGCATTGTTGGCGAAAAGAGCAAATTTTTAGGCATTTGATGTCCTACTTTCTAAATATTTGCTCTTTATATCAAGATGGCAACTTGTTGCCATATCTGTTACTATCATTTATATGAGAGCAGTAAGGAAATATGTAATATCCAGATTTAGTCCAAATGTGTTAAAAATACGTAAAGAGATTTAATAACACGTAAACATCGAAATTTGGCTGCAATTTGTACTAGCATTTCAACCAATAATTACTTTCAATATGGCACGTAGCTGCCATTTCTGATTTTTATTTATACAAGGTTGGTATAAAACAGAAAAGAAGAAATAAGAATTTTAAGAAATGAGAAGTAAAGTAAATTTGGCTTATCAAGTATTCTGAAAAGGTGCCTTTTAAAGACTGTATAAAACTAACGTAGAAAAAATGTGACTTTCAAGATGGCATCCAGCAGCCATCTCTCAATTAGTACTTTTATGATATCCGTATGCTATATTCATCATCAGATTTGAATTCAGCATACTCAAAAACCCAAAGATAGACATTTTTCCCATCATTGTTGGACAATTTGACAAAAAGTTGATTTTTGCAGCTGCGTTTGGTGGCCATCTTGGATTTTTTTGCGAATTGTGGGAGTTGCCCAAGGTTGCCATTCTGGCAACCAAGCTAGATCTGCTCTAGAACACCTATACAGTGGAAAGAAAAAATAAAACTTCATTGTACTCGACATTGCAAGGTTCCGAAAATTTCAAATGGACTACATCTCACCATTTATAATACAACAATGAGCATAAGACACAGAGTAAGACAGTTTTTAGAACACAATCTCACCTACAGTGAAAACAAAGAGCCCTGCACATTTAATACCTTCTTGTTTGGTGTTTACAACATTAAGGAAGTGCAGCACTCACCTGCAGTGAACAAAAATGGGCCCTGCACCTTTAAAACTTTCTTGCTTAGTGTTTACAACATTAAGGAAGTGCAGCACTCACCTGCAGTGAACAACAATGGGCCCTGCACCTTTAATACTTTCTTGTTTAGTGTTTACAACATTAAGGAAGTGCAGCACTCACCTGCAGTGAACAACAATGGGCCCTGCACCTTTAATACTTTCTTGTTTAGTGTTTACAACATTAAGGAAGTGCAGCACTCACCTGCAGTGAACAACAATGGGCCCTGCACCATTAATACTTTCTTGCTTAGTGTTTACAACATTAAGGAGGTGCAGCACTCACCTGCAGTGAACAACAATGGGCCCTGCACCTTTAATACTTTCTTGTTTGGTGTTTACAACATTAAGGAGGTGCAGCACTCACCTGCAGTGAACAACAATGGGCCCTGCACCTTTAATACTTTCTTGTTTGGTGTTTACAACATTAAGGAAGTGCAGCACTCACCTGCAGTGAACAACAATGGGCCCTGCACCTTTAATACTTTCTTGTTTAGTGTTTACAACATTAAGGAGGTGCAGCACTCACCTGCAGTGAACAACAATGGGCCCTGCACCTTTAATACTTTCTTGTTTGGTGTTTACAACATTAAGGAGGTACAGCACTCACCTGCAGTGAACAACAATGGGCCCTGCACCTTTAATACTTTCTTGTTTGGTGTTTACAACATTAAGGAAGTGCAGCACTCACCTGCAGTGAACAACAATGGGCCCTGCACCTTTAATACTTTCTTGTTTAGTGTTTACAACATTAAGGAAGTGCAGCACTCACCTGCAGTGAACAACAATGGGCCCTGCACCTTTAATACTTTCTTGTTTAGTGTTTACAACATTAAGGAAGTGCAGCACTCACCTGCAGTGAACAACAATGGGCCCTGCACCTTTAATACTTTCTTGTTTAGTGTTTACAACATTAAAGAAGTGCAGCACTCACCTGCAGTGAACAACAATGGGCTCTGCACCCTTAATACTTTCTTGTTTAGTGTTTACAACATTAAGGGAGTGCAGCACTCACCTGAAGTGAATGGGCCCTGCACCATTAATACTTTCTTGTTTAGTGTTTACAACATTAAGGAGGTGCAGCACTCACCTGCAGTGAACAACAATGGGCTCTGCACCTTTAATACTTTCTTGTTTAGTGTTTACAACATTAAGGAAGTGCAGCACTCACCTGCAGTGAACAACAATGGGCCCTGCACCTTTAATACTTTCTTGTTTAGTGTTAACAACATTTAGGAAGTCCAGCACACTACCCGGGTCTGATGGTACACCATAATCTGGCCAGGTCATGTAGTGGAACTGAAAACACTTCCTGGGACCTTCAACCTAGTAGGAAAAGGAAACAGAGAAATGAGGCAAGTAAAAAAAGAAATCTATCAAGGTGATAAAATTTTATCCACCACTACATATGTCAGTACAACTTTTTTTTCAAAATTAAGGGCAATAGCACACAATATAAGCAAGGTAGAGTTATGCTCCTTGTACATTGCACTTCTCCTTAGTGAGATCTATCTACACATGAAGTTTCATGATCATAGCTACAATACTTTCAGAAATATGCTCTGGACAAGTACTTCATACATGGACAGACGGACAGGCTGATTCCAGTATATCCCCTTAAACATTTGTTTTGCTAAGGTACAGTACAGTTCGCGCGTTTTTTGCCTAAAACGCTCGCCCACCGCGGTCAAAATAAAATTCGGGTGGAAAAACGCGGCAAATTGCCAACGCGGCCACCGTGTTTTTCCACTCGAAATTTTCACACATCACCGCGAATCGCCGCGATGGGTGGAAAATCGCGGTGATCACGGCGATCGCGGCGATTTGCCGCGTCCGGGTGGAAATGCCAGGTAAGGCCAATATCATCCTACATGTACAGCGCTAAGTATTACAGGGTTGCCACTAGTCACCAGACACAAAATTCCCTGACAATTCCCTGACATTTCCCTGACAAAATTGGAAAATTCCCTGACATGTTTCATCGCATTAATTTTGCGGTAACTCTCGATGTCTCGAGACAATTTTAAAAAAAAGATGTTGAAATCATGAATTATATGACACTGCATCTTATTTTTTTCAAAATTCCCTGACAATTCCCTGACATTTGCCAGTATTTTCAAATTTCCCTGACAGTTCACAAAAACCCCTGACAATTCCCTGACCTTGAAAAAATTAAAATTTCCCTGACTTTTCCCTGACGCGTGGCAACCCTGTATTAAATGCGTTTATATTATTTTCATCCTGAGAGTGTTTTTAAATTAATTAATAGATCTATTTCAGAAATAAAAAGAAATGTAAAATTAAATACACACATTTTCTATAAAGTTCTATGAAGTCAGGTAATAACACATCGTTTTTGTAACTTAAAATATACATATATTGTTATATAATATAGAACACGGTTTTTTCCGCTTCTTTGTAAATTATGTTTCGTTATGTTTGATTTAATTTAATTGATAGTTTATATAATATTCTTTTTTTTTCAGATACATGTACATGAAATCGTAAACTGCACGTTGTCCTCCCAGTCATAAGTACGAAGTTTCTCTGCTTGAATTACATATCAAAATAATGCGCATTAGTATTTGACTACTTTTCAGTTTACAAAATAAACCATAAAATCTGCGACTGGTATTTGAGGTTCCTTTTTACCATGTTGGAGCTTGTATGCATGTTTAAAGAAACTCCAATATTGTATGCATGACGCTACATTCTTAGTTACGCCATTTCCGAAATTTCTATTATTTGGCATGTACTATAAAAAGTCTTCTCATACGATAAGATGGGTGTTGCTGAAGATAGTCCTGAGTGTGAAGGATACATCACAACAAAAGGAACTAAATATTGAGACACCAGGGTGATAATCAGCATGTTCTTCTTTTATCTCAATATTTTCAAATAATTTCTACGAAAAAATAAAACAAAGATAAAAGAAAAATACGTTGAAAGGAAGGCAAAACGGTCATTTTTCCTGTTGAAGTGGAAGAATAATCCACAAACTCATGCAAATAAACAAAAATCAGATCTGCAAGTGCTGTGCATTTTCGATTTTTCAAACCTAATATATATTTAAAACCCAATAATTACGATAAATCAGCCAGGAAA